>CAKOBO020000017.1:20000-28053 GCA_932526585.2 Philonthus cognatus | reverse complement strand
ATGGTGGCGGAACGTCTAGTCAGCAATTAGTGACCACCACTCGGAAACCGACCGGCCGGCCAACGGAGGGGGCGCGCATCGACGCGCTCGAAAATAGACCGGCCGGCCAACGGAGCAAAAAAAAACCGAAACCGACCGGCCGGTCAACGGAGGTGACGCGCGCGTCGACGTGCTCGAAAATCGACCGGCCGGCCAACGGAGGAAACAAAAAACCAATAATAATAATGATAAGAAGCGCGGGTAATCAGAGGGAGTAACCGGGGACTCTCTTATGGTGGCGGAACGTCTCGTCAGCATTATTTACCACCACTCGGAAACCGACCGGCCGGCCAACGGAGGTGGCGCGCATCGACGTGCTCGAAAATCGACCGGCCGGCCAACGGAGAAAAAAATACTACCAATAATAATTAGAAGCGCGGGTAATAAGAGGGAGTAACCGGGACTCTCTTAAGGTGGTCGGAACGTCTAGTCCAGCATTTAGTGACGCCACTCGGAAACCGACAGGCCGGCCAACGGAGGTGGCGCGCATCGACGTGCTCGAAAATCGACCGGCCGGCCAACGGAGAGCACGTCGATGCGCGCTACCTCCGTTGGCCGGCCGGTCGATTTTGCCGAAGTCGAGAAAACGAAAAATTGTCGTTTTTTTTTTTTTTTCTGGCAGCAGCTGTAGAGGCGCGTTCGCGAGCCCAACAGGAAACCATCGGGACGGTATGTCGTCGGAGGCCCGGTTCTCCGTCCAAACGTCGATCACGTCGATTCGGGTACATTTTCGTTCCGTTGTCCGGTAGGAATAGTGCTCAAACGCCTATATGGGGGTACCAGTCGACCGGTCGAAAAACGGCGAAAAGGCGAAAGTGCATTTATTTACGATGCGATGCAAATGAGCGCGCCGCCGACCGGTCGCCTGTTGTTATTTGGGGGGTGTGGCGGCGGCACACACAATGAAATATTATAAAATAATGCGTGCACAAGCACAACGGCGCAAAACCACGAAACTCACGAACGCCGCCCGCCGCCCTCCCTCGAACGCCCGGCAGTGCTGTGCTGTGCACTCCTCGAACGCCTCAGCACAAAACTTCCCTCTCCCCGAACACCACAACAGCCCAGCGGCGTTCCGAGACGACCACAAACTCTCTCTCGAACGCCGCCGCTTCTTACTATATTTACTACAAACACAAAAACCCGCTCCGGCCTGACGAGGGCCGCGCCCGCCCACACAACGTGGTGTGTGCGTACGACTCGTCCCCCACAGCATGACAGGCGGGACCAGTCCAAGCGTTTTACGCTTGCTGCCCATATGCCGTCGGCGCGCCAACGTAGCGTGCCTTAAATCCAGTAGCGGCGCCGGCAACGGCGCCGTGAAAACCAAAAATTGCGAAAACTCACTTCGTTCCGAGCGAGACTAGACTTACAGCGAATGCGTCAGACGTCGCGACCTAGCGTCCGCGGCCAAGACGATTCCAATCTAGCGAACGATGATGTGGTATGTTGAAGCCCCTGGTGGTCTCACTAAAATAAAAAACACAGACGGCGGGGGGCGGGGCGAGGTGAAATATTCCTTAACCCCCCCCCACCCAGTTCTGTTGTACGAACACAAACCAATATATAATGAAAAAACAAACACAAGCCGGCCAGGCCCCTGACTGTTTTATATAAACCGCCCCGCGTGGTTATGTATTACATGATCAGAGGCGCAACCGAAACAAACACACACAAACAAACAGAAACGACAAAAATTTGCACAAAAGCGCGCGCGCGCTCCCTCTGCTGATGTGGACGGAGCCGCGCGCACAAATCAAAACCAAGTCGTGGGTCTGCACAACACACGGCAGAGAGAGGGAGAGCGAAACACAAAAATCCAAAAATCTGAACGAGTCGGTGCGACACACAGAGCAGCGGGCGCTGCGTCAGGGACCGCGCCTTTCTCCGGCCTAGTAGTAGTGTACGAAAAGCCGGGCGCGCGCTCTCGACGTGGCCCCGTCGTCGCCCCGACCAGAGATTAGAAATGCTCTGCATCCCTTTCTCGCCGCCGCAGAGACACGGGTACTCGACCGGTACCCGCCACACTTATGAAACTTTGCTGGTGTCAACAAGCACGCACGCGCACGCGCGTTGTCGTGTTGTTACACAAAAGTACAGCTCCCTGGTTGATCCTGCCAGTAGTCATATGCTTGTCTCAAAGATTAAGCCATGCATGTCTCAGTACAAGCCAAATTAAGGTGAAACCGCGAAAGGCTCATTAAATCAGTTATGGTTCCTTAGATCTTACCACTTTCCACTTGGATACCTGTGGTAATTCTAGAGCTAATACATGCAAACAGAGCCCCGACCGGAGACGGAAGGGGTGCTTTTATTAGAACAAAACCAATCGGCCGCGCCGGGTCGCGAGACTCGGTCGTGTGTCGTACACCTTGGTGAATCTGAATAACTTAGCTGATCGCGCACGGTCAAGCACCGGCGACGTATCTTTCAAATGTCTGCCTTATCAACTGTCGATGGTAGGTTCTGCGCCTACCATGGTTGTAACGGGTAACGGGGAATCAGGGTTCGATTCCGGAGAGGGAGCCTGAGAAACGGCTACCACATCCAAGGAAGGCAGCAGGCGCGCAAATTACCCACTCCCGGCACGGGGAGGTAGTGACGAAAAATAACGATACGGGACTCATCCGAGGCCCCGTAATCGGAATGAGTACACTTTAAATCCTTTAACAAGGATCAATTGGAGGGCAAGTCTGGTGCCAGCAGCCGCGGTAACTCCAGCTCCAATAGCGTATATTAAAGTTGTTGCGGTTAAAAAGCTCGTAGTCGAATCTGTGTCCCGCGCCGCCGGTTCATCGCTCGCGGTGTTCAACTGGCGTGCCCGCGGGACGTCCTGCCGGTGAGCGTCGGCCCTCGCGAGGGGGCGGCTCAACTTGAAATCCCATCGCGGTGCTCTTCACTGAGTGTCGAGGTGGGCCGGCACGATTACTTTTGAACAAATTAGAGTGCTTAAAGCAGGCTAAAACTTTGCCTGAATACTGTGTATATGGAATAATGGAATAGGACCTCGGTTCTATTTTGTTGGTTTTCGGAACCCCGAGGTAATGATTAATAGGAACGGATGGGGGCATTCGTATTGCGACGTTAGAGGTGAAATTCTTGGATCGTCGCAAGACGGACTAAAGCGAAAGCATTTGCCAAAAACGCTTTCATTGATCAAGAACGAAAGTTAGAGGTTCGAAGGCGATCAGATACCGCCCTAGTTCTAACCATAAACTATGCCAGCTAGCGATCCGCCGACGTCCCTCTGATGACTCGGCGGGCAGCTTCCGGGAAACCAAAGCTTTTGGGTTCCGGGGGAAGTATGGTTGCAAAGCTGAAACTTAAAGGAATTGACGGAAGGGCACCACCAGGAGTGGAGCCTGCGGCTTAATTTGACTCAACACGGGGAACCTCACCAGGCCCAGACACTGGAAGGATTGACAGATTGAGAGCTCTTTCTTGATTCAGTGGGTGGTGGTGCATGGCCGTTCTTAGTCGGTGGAGCGATTTGTCAGGTTAATTCCGATAACGGACGAGACTCTGACCTGATAACTAGACGCACTTACGGCATCTCAAAGGTCCGCCGGCGCCGCGGGCCTCGCGCCCGTCGTCGCGCGCGATTTTTACTGCCGGCGTACAATCAATTCTTCTTAGAGGGACAAGTGGCTTCTAGCCGCACGAGATTGAGCAATAACAGGTCTGTGATGCCCTTAGATGTTCTGGGCCGCACGCGCGCTACACTGAAGGAATCAGCGTGTCCTCCCTGGCCGAAAGGCCCGGGTAACCCGCTGAACCTCCTTCGTGCTAGGGATTGGGGCTTGCAATTGTTACCCATGAACGAGGAATTCCCAGTAAGCGCGAGTCATCAGCTCGCGTTGATTACGTCCCTGCCCTTTGTACACACCGCCCGTCGCTACTACCGATTGAATGATTTAGTGAGGTCTTCGGACCGGTGCGCGGTGGCGTTTCGACGTCGCCGATGTTGCTGGGAAGATGACCAAACTTGATCATTTAGAGGAAGTAAAAGTCGTAACAAGGTTTCCGTAGGTGAACCTGCGGAAGGATCATTAACGTTGTTGTTGTTGTCGTCGTCGTCGTCGTCGTCAAGCACGCACGCACGCACGCACGCACACACACGAATAAAATCCATACGTTTTTCGAAAATGATGAAAAAGGCGCGGCGGCGTCGGTGAGACGTGTGCACACGCACGCATCCGACCGAACCGCCGACCGAACCACAAAAATAAAACAAAAAAGAAAATGTGAATGTGACAATGCGAAGCCACAAGGCGCGCGCCACAAATAAATGTCCGTCAAGCTGAAAAGGCCGCCGGTGAGATGTTGTGTGTGTACCGCACGCGTCCGACCGGCCGACCGATACTCGTGCGAGAAGAAAACGTCGCACAAGGTAACCAAATGCCACGTCCTCGTATTAGGGACGCAAAACGCACTTGCAAACTTTTTGCACGCTTTGCACAAAACACACCAAACTTGTGTCGCCGCGTGTGTCGCGTACGGCACGAATGGGAGAGCGGTGAAAACGCGCCGTTGGCGGTCCGACCAACTCGCGAGCGATCGCTCTCCGCTGCACGCGCACACAAGCCACAAAGGAAAGCACAACATGTGTTGTCCGTTCGTTGTTGTTGCCGCGAGGTAAACGACAACGGCGACAATCCGACATGACCAATATCTCAAGCACAACAAACACGAGAACTGAAAAGCACAAACGCCTGCACGGCGACGGCGCAGCATTCTTCACACACACAACAAGAAAAAGGCGCGGCGGCGTCGGTGAGACGTGTGCACACGCACGCATCCGACCGAACCGCCGACCGAACCACAAAAATAAAACAAAAAAGAAAATGTGAATGTGAAAATGCGAAGCCACAAGGCGCGCGCCACAAATAAATGTCCGTCAAGCTGAAAAGGCCGCCGGTGAGATGTTGTGTGTGTACCGCACGCGTCCGACCGGCCGACCGATACTCGTGCGAGAAGAAAACGTCGCACAAGGTAGCCAAATGCCACGTCCTCGTATTAGGGACGCAAAACGCACTTGCAAACTTTTTGCACGCTTTGCACAAAACACACCAAACTTGTGTCGCCGCGTGTGTCGCGTACGGCACGAATGGGAGAGCGGTGAAAACGCGCGCGCCTTTATGGCGGACGCCGGCGCTGGGCACCCCGGAAAAAGCGTGGACGCGCATCGCGCGCTCCGCGCAAGGGGTATTGAAAGTAACACGCCCGGGCCGAACCGAACACGGTCAGCCGTTGGCGGTCCGGCCAACTCGCGAGCGATCGCTCTCCGCTGCACGCGCACACAAGCCACAAAGGAAAGCACAACATGTGTTGTCCGTTCGTTGTTGTTGCCGCGAGGTAAACGACAACGGCGACAATCTGACATGACCAATATTTCAAGCACAACAAACACGAGAACTGAAAAGCACAAACACCTGCACGGCGACGGCGCAGCATTCTTCACACACAACAAGAAAAAGTATTATGAATACGTCTGTTGTCGTTGTGTTGTTGTCGTCGCTCGTCGTGCAGAGATACCAACCAGAGACCAGACACCACACTACTTGTGAGTTCTGGTGCACGGCGAGGCACCCAAGAGTCGCGGGAAGCGCGCGCGCACATACCAGTGCCGCCGCGTCCTCGAAAGCACTCCATTTATATATACAACCCTGAACGGTGGATCACTTGGCTCGTGAGTCGATGAAGAACGCTGCTAATTGCGCGTCATATTGTGAACTGCAGGACACATGAACATCGACATTTCGAACGCACATTGCGGTCCTTGGATACTGTTCCTGGACCACTCCTGGCTGAGGGTCGATTCAATTTCCACGACTGTCCGGTGTCGGAAACGTGTCCGGCACGTCGGGACGAAGCTGGAGGTTCGCGACCGGAGCGCCCGTTTCGACGCGGCAGCGATCGGTCCCGTCCTCTCAAAACAGTCACGTCGCAAAAACGAGTGTAGCGCGCACGCGCACACGCACGCACACGCACGGCGTTGGCGCCTTAGGCGTTGTCGCGTCGTCTCGCAGCCTCCGGTGATGATTAACAAAAATGATCTCACGACCGCTGCTAGCGCTCGCGCGTTCCTACGCGACCGTCGTTTCCTGGACGTATAACGTATTATACAACCCGGGATTGGGACGTCTGGTCGTGTGGCGCGCGTCGCCCGGCTCGGTCGCGTGTCGTCGTCGACGAACGAGACACGATATGTTAACAACAAGTAATAATCACACCGACGAGAGGGCGCAGCGAGCACGGCGCGCAACCCCCACAAAAATCGGGGCGCCCCCGTGCTGTTGTCGCAGTGTCGCGCAGCGTCGCACTCTGGCGACGGCCCGAACGCTTCGCAAGCGTCTCGCGGTTGCTATTTTTCCTCTGTGCACAACGGGGCACACACGCCGCCGCACAAAACACGACAACCCGTTATTACCACGCAACAAACACACACACGCGCGCAGCACACAACACACACGCACGTAACAAGCGCCTTGCATGCACACCAACACATACGCGTGCGTGCACACGCATACGCGTCTCGCGTATGCCGCTGTGCATCCAGTTGTGTTGATGTCGTCGTCTCGTCGTTCGTGCTGTTGCTGCTGCTGCTGCTGCTGCTGCTGCTGTCGTGTGCTGTTTTGTTTGTTCGGTGTTTTTGGTGTTGTCGTCGGTGTTGGCGTGCCGCTGCTGCCGCCGTCGTGTCCAAGAAATATGAATTTGACACTAGACCTCAGAGCAGGTGAGAGTACCCGCTGAATTTAAGCATATTAATAGGCGGTGGAAAAGAAACTAACCAGGATTCCCCTAGTAGCGGCGAGCGAACAGGGAAGAGCCCAGCACCGAATCCCGCGGCCGTACAGGTCGCCGGGAAATGTGGTGTTTGGGAGGGTCCGCCATCCCGAGGTCGCGCGGCGCGTCCAAGTCCTTCTTGAACGGGGCCACTTACCCACAGAGGGTGCCAGGCCCGTTGCGATCGCCGCCGGCCGCCGGGAGGACTTCTCCTCAGAGTCGGGTTGCTTGATAGTGCAGCCCTAAGCGGGTGGTAAACTCCATCTAAGGCTAAATATGATCACGAGACCGATAGCGAACAAGTACCGTGAGGGAAAGTTGAAAAGAACTTTGAAGAGAGAGTTCAATAGTACGTGAAACCGTTCAGGGGTAAACCTGAGAAACCCGAAAGGTCGAAAGGGGAGATTCAGCGCGTCTCTCGTCCGCCCGCGAGCGGCGATGCGGGTCGACGGCCGGCGCTCCGGCGCCGGCCGCACCGCTCGCCGCCGCATACGGGTGGCGAACGCGTGCACTTCTCCCCCAGTAGGACGTCGCGACCCGTTGGGCGCGGGCCTAAGGACCGGCGGGGCAGACCGCGCGGCGCCCTCGCGGGCGTCCGCTCGGACCCCCGGCTCCCGGCCCGCTCGCTCGACGGTATGACAGTGGCGCGGGGCCGCGAACCTCTGGTTCGCGTCCGGCCCGTCGCAAGTGCTCGCGGCAAATCCGGCTGCCTCGGACCCAGTGTGCCGACACCGGACCACCCGTCGAGACTGCTCGCGGCGGTGTCCTCGGACGGACTCCCGTTTTACACGAACACGCCCGTCAGCGACGCTATAGCTTTGGGTACTTTCAGGACCCGTCTTGAAACACGGACCAAGGAGTCTAGCATGTGCGCGAGTCATTGGGACTATAGCGAAACCCACAGGCGCAATGAAAGTGAAGGCGCGCCTCGCGCGCGCCTAGGGCGGATGCGACGGCCAACGTGCCGACGCCGCACGCCCGGGGCGTCTCTATGGCTCAACGCGAGCCGAGGCGCACCCAGAGCGTACATGCTGGGACCCGAAAGATGGTGAACTATGCCTGGTCAGGACGAAGTCAGGGGAAACCCTGATGGAGGTCCGTAGCGATTCTGACGTGCAAATCGATCGTCGGAACTGGGTATAGGGGCGAAAGACTAATCGAACCATCTAGTAGCTGGTTCCCTCCGAAGTTTCCCTCAGGATAGCTGGCACCCGGTATGAGCGAGTCT
>CAKOBO020000017.1:7500-15000 GCA_932526585.2 Philonthus cognatus | reverse complement strand
AACGGAGCAAAAAAAAACCGAAACCGACCGGCCGGTCAACGGAGGTGACGCGCGCGTCGACGTGCTCGAAAATCGACCGGCCGGCCAACGGAGGAAACAAAAAACCAATAATAATAATGATAAGAAGCGCGGGTAATCAGAGGGAGTAACCGGGACTCTCTTATGGTGGCGGAACGTCTCGTCAGCATTATTTACCACCACTCGGAAACCGACCGGCCGGCCAACGGAGGTGGCGCGCATCGACGTGCTCGAAAATCGACCGGCCGGCCAACGGAGAAAAAAATACTACCAATAATAATTAGAAGCGCGGGTAATAAGAGGGAGTAACCGGGACTCTCTTAAGGTGGCGGAACGTCTAGTCCAGCATTTAGTGACGCCACTCGGAAACCGACAGGCCGGCCAACGGAGGTGGCGCGCATCGACGTGCTCGAAAATCGACCGGCCGGCCAACGGAGAGCACGTCGATGCGCGCTACCTCCGTTGGCCGGCCGGTCGATTTTGCCGAAGTCGAGAAAACGAAAAATTGTCGTTTTTTTTTTTTTTCTGGCAGCAGCTGTAGAGGCGCGTTCGCGAGCCCAACAGGAAACCATCGGGACGGTATGTCGTCGGAGGCCCGGTTCTCCGTCCAAACGTCGATCACGTCGATTCGGGTACATTTTCGTTCCGTTGTCCGGTAGGAATAGTGCTCAAACGCCTATATGGGGGTACCAGTCGACCGGTCGAAAAACGGCGAAAAGGCGAAAGTGCATTTATTTACGATGCGATGCAAATGAGCGCGCCGCCGACCGGTCGCTGTTGTTATTTGGGGGGTGTGGCGGCGGCACACACAATGAAATATTATAAAATAATGCGTGCACAAGCACAACGGCGCAAAACCACGAAACTCACGAACGCCGCCCGCCGCCCTCCCTCGAACGCCCGGCAGTGCTGTGCTGTGCACTCCTCGAACGCCTCAGCACAAAACTTCCCTCTCCCCGAACACCACAACAGCCCAGCGGCGTTCCGAGACGACCACAAACTCTCTCTCGAACGCCGCCGCTTCTTACTATATTTACTACAAACACAAAAACCCGCTCCGGCCTGACGAGGGCCGCGCCCGCCCACACAACGTGGTGTGTGCGTACGACTCGTCCCCACAGCATGACAGGCGGGACCAGTCCAAGCGTTTTACGCTTGCTGCCCATATGCCGTCGGCGCGCCAACGTAGCGTGCCTTAAATCCAGTAGCGGCGCCGGCAACGGCGCCGTGAAAACCAAAAATTGCGAAAACTCACTTCGTTCCGAGCGAGACTAGACTTACAGCGAATGCGTCAG
The DNA here is from genome assembly GCA_932526585.2 of Philonthus cognatus. Taxonomy (NCBI): domain Eukaryota; kingdom Metazoa; phylum Arthropoda; class Insecta; order Coleoptera; family Staphylinidae; genus Philonthus; species Philonthus cognatus. The sequence goes on along the minus strand of CAKOBO020000017.1, from coordinate 13,687 downwards.
ACGTCGCGACCTAGCGTCCGCGGCCAAGACGATTCCAATCTAGCGAACGATGATGTGGTATGTTGAAGCCCCTGGTGGTCTCACTAAAATAAAAAACACAGACGGCGGGGGGCGGGGCGAGGTGAAATATTCCTTAACCCCCCCCCACCCAGTTCTGTTGTACGAACACAAACCAATATATAATGAAAAAACAAACACAAGCCGGCCAGGCCCCTGACTGTTTTATATAAACCGCCCCGCGTGGTTATGTATTACATGATCAGAGGCGCAACCGAAACAAACACACAAACAAACAGAAACGACAAAAATTTGCACAAAAGCGCGCGCGCGCTCCCTCTGCTGATGTGGACGGAGCCGCGCGCACAAATCAAAACCAAGTCGTGGGTCTGCACAACACACGGCAGAGAGAGGGAGAGCGAAACACAAAAATCCAAAAATCTGAACGAGTCGGTGCGACACACAGAGCAGCGGGCGCTGCGTCAGGGACCGCGCCTTTCTCCGGCCTAGTAGTAGTGTACGAAAAGCCGGGCGCGCGCTCTCGACGTGGCCCCGTCGTCGCCCCGACCAGAGATTAGAAATGCTCTGCATCCCTTTCTCGCCGCCGCAGAGACACGGGTACTCGACCGGTACCCGCCACACTTATGAAACTTTGCTGGTGTCAACAAGCACGCACGCGCACGCGCGTTGTCGTGTTGTTACACAAAAGTACAGCTCCCTGGTTGATCCTGCCAGTAGTCATATGCTTGTCTCAAAGATTAAGCCATGCATGTCTCAGTACAAGCCAAATTAAGGTGAAACCGCGAAAGGCTCATTAAATCAGTTATGGTTCCTTAGATCTTACCACTTTCCACTTGGATACCTGTGGTAATTCTAGAGCTAATACATGCAAACAGAGCCCCGACCGGAGACGGAAGGGGTGCTTTTATTAGAACAAAACCAATCGGCCGCGCCGGGTCGCGAGACTCGGTCGTGTGTCGTACACCTTGGTGAATCTGAATAACTTAGCTGATCGCGCACGGTCAAGCACCGGCGACGTATCTTTCAAATGTCTGCCTTATCAACTGTCGATGGTAGGTTCTGCGCCTACCATGGTTGTAACGGGTAACGGGGAATCAGGGTTCGATTCCGGAGAGGGAGCCTGAGAAACGGCTACCACATCCAAGGAAGGCAGCAGGCGCGCAAATTACCCACTCCCGGCACGGGGAGGTAGTGACGAAAAATAACGATACGGGACTCATCCGAGGCCCCGTAATCGGAATGAGTACACTTTAAATCCTTTAACAAGGATCAATTGGAGGGCAAGTCTGGTGCCAGCAGCCGCGGTAACTCCAGCTCCAATAGCGTATATTAAAGTTGTTGCGGTTAAAAAGCTCGTAGTCGAATCTGTGTCCCGCGCCGCCGGTTCATCGCTCGCGGTGTTCAACTGGCGTGCCCGCGGGACGTCCTGCCGGTGAGCGTCGGCCCTCGCGAGGGGGCGGCTCAACTTGAAATCCCATCGCGGTGCTCTTCACTGAGTGTCGAGGTGGGCCGGCACGATTACTTTTGAACAAATTAGAGTGCTTAAAGCAGGCTAAAACTTTGCCTGAATACTGTGTATATGGAATAATGGAATAGGACCTCGGTTCTATTTTGTTGGTTTTCGGAACCCCGAGGTAATGATTAATAGGAACGGATGGGGGCATTCGTATTGCGACGTTAGAGGTGAAATTCTTGGATCGTCGCAAGACGGACTAAAGCGAAAGCATTTGCCAAAAACGCTTTCATTGATCAAGAACGAAAGTTAGAGGTTCGAAGGCGATCAGATACCGCCCTAGTTCTAACCATAAACTATGCCAGCTAGCGATCCGCCGACGTCCCTCTGATGACTCGGCGGGCAGCTTCCGGGAAACCAAAGCTTTTGGGTTCCGGGGGAAGTATGGTTGCAAAGCTGAAACTTAAAGGAATTGACGGAAGGGCACCACCAGGAGTGGAGCCTGCGGCTTAATTTGACTCAACACGGGGAACCTCACCAGGCCCAGACACTGGAAGGATTGACAGATTGAGAGCTCTTTCTTGATTCAGTGGGTGGTGGTGCATGGCCGTTCTTAGTCGGTGGAGCGATTTGTCAGGTTAATTCCGATAACGGACGAGACTCTGACCTGATAACTAGACGCACTTACGGCATCTCAAAGGTCCGCCGGCGCCGCGGGCCTCGCGCCCGTCGTCGCGCGCGATTTTTACTGCCGGCGTACAATCAATTCTTCTTAGAGGGACAAGTGGCTTCTAGCCGCACGAGATTGAGCAATAACAGGTCTGTGATGCCCTTAGATGTTCTGGGCCGCACGCGCGCTACACTGAAGGAATCAGCGTGTCCTCCCTGGCCGAAAGGCCCGGGTAACCCGCTGAACCTCCTTCGTGCTAGGGATTGGGGCTTGCAATTGTTACCCATGAACGAGGAATTCCCAGTAAGCGCGAGTCATCAGCTCGCGTTGATTACGTCCCTGCCCTTTGTACACACCGCCCGTCGCTACTACCGATTGAATGATTTAGTGAGGTCTTCGGACCGGTGCGCGGTGGCGTTTCGACGTCGCCGATGTTGCTGGGAAGATGACCAAACTTGATCATTTAGAGGAAGTAAAAGTCGTAACAAGGTTTCCGTAGGTGAACCTGCGGAAGGATCATTAACGTTGTTGTTGTTGTCGTCGTCGTCGTCGTCGTCAAGCACGCACGCACGCACGCACGCACACACACGAATAAAATCCATACGTTTTTCGAAAATGATGAAAAAGGCGCGGCGGCGTCGGTGAGACGTGTGCACACGCACGCATCCGACCGAACCGCCGACCGAACCACAAAAATAAAACAAAAAAGAAAATGTGAATGTGACAATGCGAAGCCACAAGGCGCGCGCCACAAATAAATGTCCGTCAAGCTGAAAAGGCCGCCGGTGAGATGTTGTGTGTGTACCGCACGCGTCCGACCGGCCGACCGATACTCGTGCGAGAAGAAAACGTCGCACAAGGTAACCAAATGCCACGTCCTCGTATTAGGGACGCAAAACGCACTTGCAAACTTTTTGCACGCTTTGCACAAAACACACCAAACTTGTGTCGCCGCGTGTGTCGCGTACGGCACGAATGGGAGAGCGGTGAAAACGCGCCGTTGGCGGTCCGACCAACTCGCGAGCGATCGCTCTCCGCTGCACGCGCACACAAGCCACAAAGGAAAGCACAACATGTGTTGTCCGTTCGTTGTTGTTGCCGCGAGGTAAACGACAACGGCGACAATCCGACATGACCAATATCTCAAGCACAACAAACACGAGAACTGAAAAGCACAAACGCCTGCACGGCGACGGCGCAGCATTCTTCACACACACAACAAGAAAAAGGCGCGGCGGCGTCGGTGAGACGTGTGCACACGCACGCATCCGACCGAACCGCCGACCGAACCACAAAAATAAAACAAAAAAGAAAATGTGAATGTGAAAATGCGAAGCCACAAGGCGCGCGCCACAAATAAATGTCCGTCAAGCTGAAAAGGCCGCCGGTGAGATGTTGTGTGTGTACCGCACGCGTCCGACCGGCCGACCGATACTCGTGCGAGAAGAAAACGTCGCACAAGGTAGCCAAATGCCACGTCCTCGTATTAGGGACGCAAAACGCACTTGCAAACTTTTTGCACGCTTTGCACAAAACACACCAAACTTGTGTCGCCGCGTGTGTCGCGTACGGCACGAATGGGAGAGCGGTGAAAACGCGCGCGCCTTTATGGCGGACGCCGGCGCTGGGCACCCCGGAAAAAGCGTGGACGCGCATCGCGCGCTCCGCGCAAGGGGTATTGAAAGTAACACGCCCGGGCCGAACCGAACACGGTCAGCCGTTGGCGGTCCGGCCAACTCGCGAGCGATCGCTCTCCGCTGCACGCGCACACAAGCCACAAAGGAAAGCACAACATGTGTTGTCCGTTCGTTGTTGTTGCCGCGAGGTAAACGACAACGGCGACAATCTGACATGACCAATATTTCAAGCACAACAAACACGAGAACTGAAAAGCACAAACACCTGCACGGCGACGGCGCAGCATTCTTCACACACAACAAGAAAAAGTATTATGAATACGTCTGTTGTCGTTGTGTTGTTGTCGTCGCTCGTCGTGCAGAGATACCAACCAGAGACCAGACACCACACTACTTGTGAGTTCTGGTGCACGGCGAGGCACCCAAGAGTCGCGGGAAGCGCGCGCGCACATACCAGTGCCGCCGCGTCCTCGAAAGCACTCCATTTATATATACAACCCTGAACGGTGGATCACTTGGCTCGTGAGTCGATGAAGAACGCTGCTAATTGCGCGTCATATTGTGAACTGCAGGACACATGAACATCGACATTTCGAACGCACATTGCGGTCCTTGGATACTGTTCCTGGACCACTCCTGGCTGAGGGTCGATTCAATTTCCACGACTGTCCGGTGTCGGAAACGTGTCCGGCACGTCGGGACGAAGCTGGAGGTTCGCGACCGGAGCGCCCGTTTCGACGCGGCAGCGATCGGTCCCGTCCTCTCAAAACAGTCACGTCGCAAAAACGAGTGTAGCGCGCACGCGCACACGCACGCACACGCACGGCGTTGGCGCCTTAGGCGTTGTCGCGTCGTCTCGCAGCCTCCGGTGATGATTAACAAAAATGATCTCACGACCGCTGCTAGCGCTCGCGCGTTCCTACGCGACCGTCGTTTCCTGGACGTATAACGTATTATACAACCCGGGATTGGGACGTCTGGTCGTGTGGCGCGCGTCGCCCGGCTCGGTCGCGTGTCGTCGTCGACGAACGAGACACGATATGTTAACAACAAGTAATAATCACACCGACGAGAGGGCGCAGCGAGCACGGCGCGCAACCCCCACAAAAATCGGGGCGCCCCCGTGCTGTTGTCGCAGTGTCGCGCAGCGTCGCACTCTGGCGACGGCCCGAACGCTTCGCAAGCGTCTCGCGGTTGCTATTTTTCCTCTGTGCACAACGGGGCACACACGCCGCCGCACAAAACACGACAACCCGTTATTACCACGCAACAAACACACACACGCGCGCAGCACACAACACACACGCACGTAACAAGCGCCTTGCATGCACACCAACACATACGCGTGCGTGCACACGCATACGCGTCTCGCGTATGCCGCTGTGCATCCAGTTGTGTTGATGTCGTCGTCTCGTCGTTCGTGCTGTTGCTGCTGCTGCTGCTGCTGCTGCTGCTGTCGTGTGCTGTTTTGTTTGTTCGGTGTTTTTGGTGTTGTCGTCGGTGTTGGCGTGCCGCTGCTGCCGCCGTCGTGTCCAAGAAATATGAATTTGACACTAGACCTCAGAGCAGGTGAGAGTACCCGCTGAATTTAAGCATATTAATAGGCGGTGGAAAAGAAACTAACCAGGATTCCCCTAGTAGCGGCGAGCGAACAGGGAAGAGCCCAGCACCGAATCCCGCGGCCGTACAGGTCGCCGGGAAATGTGGTGTTTGGGAGGGTCCGCCATCCCGAGGTCGCGCGGCGCGTCCAAGTCCTTCTTGAACGGGGCCACTTACCCACAGAGGGTGCCAGGCCCGTTGCGATCGCCGCCGGCCGCCGGGAGGACTTCTCCTCAGAGTCGGGTTGCTTGATAGTGCAGCCCTAAGCGGGTGGTAAACTCCATCTAAGGCTAAATATGATCACGAGACCGATAGCGAACAAGTACCGTGAGGGAAAGTTGAAAAGAACTTTGAAGAGAGAGTTCAATAGTACGTGAAACCGTTCAGGGGTAAACCTGAGAAACCCGAAAGGTCGAAAGGGGAGATTCAGCGCGTCTCTCGTCCGCCCGCGAGCGGCGATGCGGGTCGACGGCCGGCGCTCCGGCGCCGGCCGCACCGCTCGCCGCCGCATACGGGTGGCGAACGCGTGCACTTCTCCCCCAGTAGGACGTCGCGACCCGTTGGGCGCGGGCCTAAGGACCGGCGGGGCAGACCGCGCGGCGCCCTCGCGGGCGTCCGCTCGGACCCCCGGCTCCCGGCCCGCTCGCTCGACGGTATGACAGTGGCGCGGGGCCGCGAACCTCTGGTTCGCGTCCGGCCCGTCGCAAGTGCTCGCGGCAAATCCGGCTGCCTCGGACCCAGTGTGCCGACACCGGACCACCCGTCGAGACTGCTCGCGGCGGTGTCCTCGGACGGACTCCCGTTTTACAC
>CAKOBO020000017.1:0-2500 GCA_932526585.2 Philonthus cognatus | reverse complement strand
CACCGTTGGCCGGCCGGTCGACTTGCGACACAGAGCGCGTCTTTAATTATTTCTTCAAGCTCCACGGACAACGGAACGAAAATGTACCCGAATCGACGTGATCGACGTCTGGACGGAGAACCGGGCCTCCGACGACATGCCGTCCCGATGGCTTGCTGTTGGGCTCTACAGCTGCTGCCAGCAAAAAAAAAGAAAAACAAAAAAACCGACAAAATCGACCGGCCGGCCGGCCGGCCGGCCAACGGAGCAAAAAAAACATAATAATAAAACAAATAATAATAATAATAATAATAAGAGGCGCGGGTAATAGGAGGGAGTAACCGGGACTCTCTTATGGTGGCGGAACGTCTAGTCAGCAATTAGTGACCACCACTCGGAAACCGACCGGCCGGCCAACGGAGGGGGCGCGCATCGACGCGCTCGAAATAGACCGGCCGGCCAACGGAGCAAAAAAAAACCGAAACCGACCGGCCGGTCAACGGAGGTGACGCGCGCGTCGACGTGCTCGAAAATCGACCGGCCGGCCAACGGAGGAAACAAAAAACCAATAATAATAATGATAAGAAGCGCGGGTAATCAGAGGGAGTAACCGGGACTCTCTTATGGTGGCGGAACGTCTCGTCAGCATTATTTACCACCACTCGGAAACCGACCGGCCGGCCAACGGAGGTGGCGCGCATCGACGTGCTCGAAAATCGACCGGCCGGCCAACGGAGAAAAAAATACTACCAATAATAATTAGAAGCGCGGGTAATAAGAGGGAGTAACCGGGACTCTCTTAAGGTGGCGGAACGTCTAGTCCAGCATTTAGTGACGCCACTCGGAAACCGACAGGCCGGCCAACGGAGGTGGCGCGCATCGACGTGCTCGAAAATCGACCGGCCGGCCAACGGAGAGCACGTCGATGCGCGCTACCTCCGTTGGCCGGCCGGTCGATTTTGCCGAAGTCGAGAAAACGAAAAATTGTCGTTTTTTTTTTTTCTGGCAGCAGCTGTAGAGGCGCGTTCGCGAGCCCAACAGGAAACCATCGGGACGGTATGTCGTCGGAGGCCCGGTTCTCCGTCCAAACGTCGATCACGTCGATTCGGGTACATTTTCGTTCCGTTGTCCGGTAGGAATAGTGCTCAAACGCCTATATGGGGGTACCAGTCGACCGGTCGAAAAACGGCGAAAAGGCGAAAGTGCATTTATTTACGATGCGATGCAAATGAGCGCGCCGCCGACCGGTCGCTGTTGTTATTTGGGGGGTGTGGCGGCGGCACACACAATGAAATATTATAAAATAATGCGTGCACAAGCACAACGGCGCAAAACCACGAAACTCACGAACGCCGCCCGCCGCCCTCCCTCGAACGCCCGGCAGTGCTGTGCTGTGCACTCCTCGAACGCCTCAGCACAAAACTTCCCTCTCCCCGAACACCACAACAGCCCAGCGGCGTTCCGAGACGACCACAAACTCTCTCTCGAACGCCGCCGCTTCTTACTATATTTACTACAAACACAAAAACCCGCTCCGGCCTGACGAGGGCCGCGCCCGCCCACACAACGTGGTGTGTGCGTACGACTCGTCCCCACAGCATGACAGGCGGGACCAGTCCAAGCGTTTTACGCTTGCTGCCCATATGCCGTCGGCGCGCCAACGTAGCGTGCCTTAAATCCAGTAGCGGCGCCGGCAACGGCGCCGTGAAAACCAAAAATTGCGAAAACTCACTTCGTTCCGAGCGAGACTAGACTTACAGCGAATGCGTCAGACGTCGCGACCTAGCGTCCGCGGCCAAGACGATTCCAATCTAGCGAACGATGATGTGGTATGTTGAAGCCCCTGGTGGTCTCACTAAAATAAAAAACACAGACGGCGGGGGGCGGGGCGAGGTGAAATATTCCTTAACCCCCCCCCACCCAGTTCTGTTGTACGAACACAAACCAATATATAATGAAAAAAACAAACACAAGCCGGCCAGGCCCCTGACTGTTTTATATAAACCGCCCCGCGTGGTTATGTATTACATGATCAGAGGCGCAACCGAAACAAACACACACAAACAAACAGAAACGACAAAAATTTGCACAAAAGCGCGCGCGCGCTCCCTCTGCTGATGTGGACGGAGCCGCGCGCACAAATCAAAACCAAGTCGTGGGTCTGCACAACACACGGCAGAGAGAGGGAGAGCGAAACACAAAAAATCCAAAAATCTGAACGAGTCGGTGCGACACACAGAGCAGCGGGCGCTGCGTCAGGGACCGCGCCTTTCTCCGGCCTAGTAGTAGTGTACGAAAAGCCGGGCGCGCGCTCTCGACGTGGCCCCGTCGTCGCCCCGACCAGAGATTAGAAATGCTCTGCATCCCTTTCTCGCCGCCGCAGAGACACGGGTACTCGACCGGTACCCGCCACACTTATGAAACTTTGCTGGTGTCAACAAGCACGCACGCGCACGCGCGTTGTCGTGTTGTTACACAAAAGTACAGCTCCCTGGTTGATCCTGCCAGTAGTCATATGCTT
>CAKOBO020000015.1:0-25320 GCA_932526585.2 Philonthus cognatus | reverse complement strand
ATGGTGTCTGAATTTCCAATTACACCTAACCTAACTCCTGACATGGCGTCTGAATTTCCAGTTACACCTAACCTAACTCCTGACATGGCGTCTGAATTTACAATTACACCTAACCTAACTCCTGACATGGCGTCTGAATTTACAATTACACCTAACCTAACTCCTGACATGGCGTCTGAATTTCCAGTTACACCTAACCTAACTCCTGACATGACGTCTGAATTTACAATTACACCTAACCTAACTCCTGACATGGCGTCTGAATTTCCAGTTACACCTAACCTAACTCCTGACATGGCGTCTGAATTTCCAGTTACACCTAACCTAACTCCTGACATGGTGTCTGAATTTCCAATTACACCTAACCTAACTCCTGACATGGCGTCTGAATTTCCAGTTACACCTAACCTAACTCCTGACATGGCGTCTGAATTTCCAATTACACCTAACCTAACTCCTGACATGGTGTCTGAATTTCCAATTACACCTAACCTAACTCCTGACATGGCGTCTGAATTTCCAGTTACACCTAACCTAACTCCTGACATGGCGTCTGAATTTCCAATTACACCTAACCTAACTCCTGACATGGCGTCTGAATTTCCAATTACACCTAACCTAACTCCTGACATGGCGTCTGAATTTACAATTACACCTAACCTAACTCCTGACATGGCGTCTGAATTTCCAGTTACACCTAACCTAACTCCTGACATGGTGTCTGAATTTCCAATTACACCTAACCTAACTCCTGACATGGCGTCTGAATTTCCAGTTACACCTAACCTAACTCCTGACATGGCGTCTGAATTTCCAATTACACCTAACCTAACTCCTGACATGGCGTCTGAATTTACAATTACACCTAACCTAACTCCTGACATGGCGTCTGAATTTCCAGTTACACCTAACCTAACTCCTGACATGGCGTCTGAATTTCCAATTACACCTAACCTAACTCCTGACATGGCGTCTGAATTTCCAGTTACACCTAACCTAACTCCTGACATGGCGTCTGAATTTCCAATTACACCTAACCTAACTCCTGACATGGCGTCTGAATTTACAATTACACCTAACCTAACTCCTGACATGGCGTCTGAATTTCCAATTACACCTAACCTAACTCCTGACATGGTGTCTGAATTTCCAATTACACCTAACCTAACTCCTGACATGGCGTCTGAATTTACAATTACACCTAACCTAACTCCTGACATGGCGTCTGAATTTCCAATTACACCTAACCTAACTCCTGACATGGCGTCTGAATTTACAATTACACCTAACCTAACTCCTGACATGGCGTCTGAATTTCCAGTTACACCTAACCTAACTCCTGACATGGTGTCTGAATTTCCAATTACACCTAACCTAACTCCTGACATGGCGTCTGAATTTCCAGTTACACCTAACCTAACTCCTGACATGGCGTCTGAATTTACAATTACACCTAACCTAACTCCTGACATGGCGTCTGAATTTACAATTACACCTAACCTAACTCCTGACATGGCGTCTGAATTTCCAGTTACACCTAACCTAACTCCTGACATGACGTCTGAATTTACAATTACACCTAACCTAACTCCTGACATGGCGTCTGAATTTCCAGTTACACCTAACCTAACTCCTGACATGGCGTCTGAATTTACAATTACACCTAACCTAACTCCTGACATGGCGTCTGAATTTCCAATTACACCTAACCTAACTCCTGACATGGCGTCTGAATTTACAATTACACCTAACCTAACTCCTGACATGACGTCTGAATTTACAATTACACCTAACCTAACTCCTGACATGGCGTCTGAATTTCTAGTTACACCTAACCTAACTCCTGACATTGCGTCTGAATTTCCAGTTACACCTAACCCAACTCCTGACAAGGCGTCTGTATTTCCAATTAAACCTAACCTAACTCCTGACTCATCGTCTGAATATCCAGTTACACCTAACCTAACTCCTGACATGGCGTCTGAATTTCCAATTATACCTAACCTAACTCCTTATAAGGCGTCTAAATTTTCAATTTCACCTAACCCAACTCTCGACACGACGTACCTAACCTTACAGCTGACACTACGTCTAAGTTATTAATTTCACCCAACCTAACTCCTGATGCAATTTTTAATTTCACCTAACCTAACTCCTGATTGTATTTAAATTTACTTAACTAGACTTCTAATTTATTTTTATTTACCTAACCAAGCTTCTCATTTTATTTAAATTAAAAAAAAAACGAATTTCGAATTTTATTTTGTTTATTGTTTAATATGTTATGATTATAGCGTGGATTTTTGTAGTGTTAGCTCGCGAACCATTGTCGCCCAGTCGAAGTAAGCATATAACACAGGCGACTTGACAATAAATACACAAACAGATGACTGCATCACCAGACACAGCTGCAATCGTCCACTTGTGCATTCGACGCACAGTCTCGTGCGTTTTATGCCCAACTCAACTGAGTTGCTCGGGTCACGAGCGTTCCCTGCAAAAATCCGCCCAGTAGTTATGATACATAATAAAAATAAATAGACGCTCCTTCAGATGGTTGTATAGTTGTTTCGTTTCATCAGTGTCTATTATCACCAGGAACACCCTAATTTCATCACTGCTGCCACTGTCATCACTGCTGCCACTGTCATCACCGCTGCCACTGCCATCACTGCTGCCACTGTCCATCTCTGTGAACCGTATGCTCTTCGCTCAATAGTCATATTTGCCCATATCTAAAGAAATGAAAAAAATTCGTTTACTTAAAAACAACAGTCTATGAAACAGATTTTAACACCACCCCTTTAACTTTATTGACGCAAACACTGCATCAAGCATGAGTTTATTGTATAGGTAATGACACAGCGTTTGCATCATTGATAATTAATCACATGTGTGTGTGTCTTTATCATTAGGCCTAGTTGCACCCTAAAGGTTGACCTCGAGTTCAAGATGACAGTTCCTACTGTTCACTTTGAACTCGAGTTCAGAGTTGAACCAGTTTAATGTGTTTGGTGTAACTGGCGTTTGGAACAACTTTTTTGATATGAGGAATCAATTTCTCAATTAACATTTAGAATATTGTGATATTATCATTATTTTATTTTAATTCACTTAACCCAACTTCTAATTTATTGTAAGTTACAATTATTTGAATGCCCAATTTATTGTTACGGCTCTGAGTTTTGTTTAAATATTGATGTCGGGGTTTCGATGAATGGGGAACGTGTGAAATTGTAAAGAATTGTCTTGTGCGACGTTGCATATTTTTTTGTTAGAGAGTTGTGTGTTTATGTTACCGTGTTCCCTTTGCCTTATTTTTTTGTTGTAATTGCGCTGTGCGCAAGTTCCGCGTTCTGTTACGATAAGTAGCCACGTAGGGCCTTCATTAAAAGAACAAGTTACTGCCACTATTTTCACCGTAGCTTCACCAGCGGCCAGGGCCCTGTTCCGAATAAGAGAAATTGAACAAAGGGAAGAGAACCCAGCAAACAGGGAAGTTTGATCAAAGGAAGTGTTGCCCGGTAGTAGTCTGAGAGGGTTCATGCAGCAATTACCACCCTTATCTGCTTCCAGACAGGCCAACACCTACCCACATGAGCTTGATCCTGCTTAAAACTCTTTAGCTTAAAAACTGGTGAGATGACTCTATTTTTCTATTCTCTCTTGCGAACGGGCCAAACCAATCCGAAACCAACCAGAGGAGGGCAGTCTTCGTATCACTCATTTTTTTCTTTTGTTCATTTTCTGGCTACTCACTACTTTTGTAATCAGATAGCTTTACTATTTAAAGATTATTATTTATGTCATCACCTAGTATTATATTAAATTGTTTTTGTTGAAGTGTGACTTAAATATTTATAAACAGATCTTTTAAAATTAACAGTTCTACCCCTTTTCTGTCACATTTGTGGCTGAACAAACTACCTAGCCGCGAGCTTTTGTGAAGGTGAACGACGCATTATCTAAATTCATGTAAGAAGACTTTTAGTCATTTTAATTCACTTAATTAGACTTCTAATTTATCTAAATTCACTCGACACAAATTCTAATTTTGTTTAAATTCATAACTCAACTTCTTATAAATCTAAATTCATGATAATCGACAAAATACAAATAATGTTTCTTTTAAGTATACGCGTTTTATAAAAGAGTTCAATTTGAAATTTTAAACAAGTGTTTTCCACTCCCAGACTAAGCATGAAGTAAAATTTCAAGTTTAGAAAACTCGAAATTTTACTTTATGCGCTACGTATATTCAATACTGAACATATATTGTGACCAAGTGAACTTCACTTAAAATCAATGTCTTATACGCGTGGGGCATTAAGTAAAATTTCGAGTTTAGACAACCTGAAAATTTGGTTTGGTCACTCCACTTCACTACGCAATCAAACCAAATTTTGAGGCTTTATGCTTAACCTGAGAGTAGAAAATACTCACATAAACCTTCAAATTGAACACTTAAAAAAAACAATGAATATCTGAAAATTTACAGCATAATTGGGATATGTATACCTAAAAGAAAAACTCCCTGTATGTTTATTTATACAGAAACATGATTTTAGCTACATTTTCTTTAAAAAAGAATAATACATTTTAACCACTCTGTTTCCTAACAAAAGATTAAGAACTTGTAATTTTATAGCAATACAACAATTGTAAAAATAAAAAAAAACAGTTTTTGTTATAATTAATTTTAGTTTTGGAATTAGTTAACTACCATACTGCAGGAAATTACTTAATTTTTATTCAATCAATTTATAATTATGTACTCATCTATGGATTATCTTTTTTACCGAAGCAGGTTAAGTGGAAGAGCAACTAAAGTCACACAGACTAGTTGAACTTCGCCTGCACTACTGTATGTTATTCTCTTTTGTAATATTCCTAAATTTTTGAATAAAGACAATTTATTATTATTATTATTATTTATTGCATTTTTCTATGATAAAGCTGCTTCAGAAATATTTTTTAAATAGTATGGATTTTAAGTTTTTGTTTTAACGAAATTCAACTTTTCTTGACTGAACAGTTCTTACATAATTTCTGATAACTTAATATGTATAATTACTTTACCATACCAAATTAAAATGTTTGCTCAAAATCACTTTGATAGGATTTTTTAATTTCTCTAAGGTATCGATATCATTCACAAATATTTGGAATGACAAAAAGAAAATATAGGAGTATTTGGTCATGTTCTATAAAAATAGGAATTACAGGATCATAATATAAATTATAATTATATTGATGCTTTTTTAATTTTTAAAAATATTCATCACTTTCAACTAACAAAACTTCCAATTTTACTATAATTCTTTAGCTAAATTTCCAAATTCATTTCACCTAATAAATATGAACCAGCAAAAACATCAGCACTTCCCTGCTATAAGTGTTTTCTGGGCCACACATGAAGTACACAAATGTAGCTCACTAAACAGACAATCTTTATTTGCATACCATCTTGTCCACTTTCCCTAGGCAGCATTTCTTCAACTTGTTTTAGCTTACTGATACTAAACACGAGGTGAAATTACTTGTTCAACACAACAAGACTACTCTGGTTTGGCGGCCGGCACAAACACTAGCACTTACTGCTTTATCTAGGTTCCGCATACTAGTTTTTCAAAATGAATTTTTGTAAAATCAACCCACCATATAGTCATATAGTATATCGTTATGGTCAAAGAAAATCTCAAACATATTTTTGTATATTGAATGTGCTATTGATCTGCTTGAGCAAACCGATCGGTAGCAATTGTGTTACTTAAAATGTTATAACAAAAACTTCTTACAAAAATGAATTCATAATTAACATATAAAACATCTGGGGTGTGGTAGTGGATTTTTTATGGTGGCGACCAATCTGAAATGTTTCACTTATCTCTTAAAGTAACAAAATGATCTTTAAACATCATTCAGTCCTCATTCTCTCTTATCCAACGTTCGTTTTCGCTTTTGATTTCAAACATAACAATCATACTTGTTTTTCCTATTTTTTTTTTTAGACGAATTTTCGAAATTCGGTTTGGTTTACATCTTTTGGTTTCCACCTTTCGCACCGTTCATTTTCTGTTTGTTTATTGAACGCTACCCGTTTTTTCCCCGCACACGTTATTTACTTTTGTTTACAAATTTAGTACAACGCCGCCGTTGATAAACTGGATAAACACGTGATGACGGAGTCACGGCGTAGGCAACCCAACGTACGCGTGTGTTAAACGAGTTGGGTGTATTAAAACATTAAACTCTGTTAAAAAAACTTATTCATCGATGTAAATACAGAACAATGTGTTAAAATTCGACGAGAAGAAGACAATTCAAGATGTAAAATACCGCGACAGTTTGATATAAACCATAATAACCATGTAACTGTATGCTATTAATAAATAAATACGTAGGCGTAGTTGAACGAGTTGCATATATTAAATCTTTAAATTCATTTAATAATCATTTATTTATTCTAAAATATACAATAAAAGTGTTTTATTTACAAGTATCTATCTTATTTTATTACTCCTGAATTTTTGAGCCGCCTATTTCCAAAAACTCCTTAATACATTTTTTCAAATGAATTTAGGGATGTTTGGAAATAGGCGACTCATTTGTAGACATTCTAAACAATTTATTTTTACGCAAATTTTTAAACCCAAATTGAGTCTTGAAATTGTATACAATACTTTATCAAATGGATAAGTTGAACATTAAAAAATCGAGTAATTATTACATCAGCAACCTTTATTTATTTAGTAAAACGAATCATCCTTCTTCAACACGAATTCCCCTTCAAGTGTGAGATTTTCACAAACATGCTGGTAATAAATGAATAAAATCTAGCCGTTGAAGTTGAAGATAAAAGAACAAAACCCATTCAAAGATTTGATTTTGAATAAGCACATATTGATATAAACACTCACACACTATTTCTGGTTGCAAAGCGCTGCCACAGTCATACACTAACAATCACTATTAGGAACAATAATTACCACTTCGCGTTTTAAAAATGTACCATTGCATTTTATTTGGAATTATTTTGAGAAAATGATAAAGCGTGTTTACATTTCGAATATTGCACCTCTACTAAATCGATCAAATAGATGAAATTGAATAGAAAACGTGTGGCTTTTTTTGTGCCGTTCGCAAATTGAAGAGGGAGAAAAAAACCACACACACATATTAAAAAAAACCAACACATACATAAGTAGACAATGTGTGAATAATAATTGAATCAGTTTAAAGGTAAAACTTTGACAATAAATCGAGAGATGTCACTACGTGTATTAAATTTAACAATTTAAATTCAAACAAAAATTAATTCTTCTACAAAAAATCGAGAGATGTCGCGATGTGTATTAAATCACATATAAAATAATAACAAATCAGTAAATCGATGAAATTGAATAAAAACCGTGTCGCTGTTTTTGTGCAGTTCGCAAATTCCAGAGAAAAAAAAAATCACACACCATACTCAATATAACCAATGCATACCAGCGTTTGAAATATAAATAGACAATGTGTGATTAATAATTGAATCGGTTTAAAGGTAAAAGTCAGTAAGTTGAAATGCAAATAGACAATGTATAATTAAATTAATTAATTAATGATGTATTCGGTTTAAAGGTAAAACTCAGCAAGTGAGCGAGAAAATACTAGTTTCTAGTGCTTGTTTATTATCTATGGAATGTTTTCGCTTACTCTCCAGATCAAATAATGAATTATTAGTGCCTCAGGAAAACAGCTCTGTTGACCAGCCACAACAGATAGTTAGTAAAGAGTTTCCCTTAAATGAATGCAGACAAACACACCCATTATTATATGAAACTAATACTTTTCATGTAAAAGGAAAAATAGGGTAAGGCAAGAGAGTACAGAATGAATAGAGGGAGGAGCGGAATTTCCAGCTGTTATAATAGAAAAGCATATTTTTTTACATTTTTCATAATAGTTACTGCATGAAAACATATGTGATTTAAGTCTCCAATTTCTCCACAAAGAGAATTTGGAGAGTCGATCATCCTCATTTTGTATAGATGGCTAGGAGACGAGTTATGACCCATCTTCATACGGATGTTACAAATCTTCTCCATAAACTAAGGGAATAACAGGATGCATGAACAAATATTTAGTATGGGAAGAAGATGCGGACCAAACTGTTTGCCACTTAAATCTAAGGCTGGATCTAAGTACTTTAAAATAATCAGTGAAGGGTGATGAAAAAAAAGCAGATTTAGCCAAAATATCGGCAGTTTCATTTCCCAAAATGCCAGAATGGCTAGGTACCCAACAGAGATTAACTACATATCTGTTATTATTTAGCTCAAAAAATAAAGTTCTAATATTTAAAGCTAACAAATGCATTTTGAGGTTTATTTCAATCTTTTGTATAGTTCGTCCGAGAATGCAAGCAATATCTAGTTGTTTTCATTGCCATTCCGACATCTCTAAATTCGCTAAACAAAACGTTAAAGCAAGCGTTAAATATATGACGTTTTGTTGGTAAGACCTCGCCGTGTTGCCGCGTCATCACATTATTGTCAACTATTGACAGCGAGTGAAGTTTAGTTACCGTTATTGTTGTTTTATTCCATTACAAAATCAGTTCTTATCAGAACTAACCTTCAAAATTGGCAAAACCTGGAGCCGTTTTGCCTGTGTCCCAGGTATGCTAGAGGGTCGCCGACGCACTTGGATTAGATCCCAGTACTGTATCTAGAACAATGAGTGCTTCCAAAAGTGATGAAGGCTTGCAAGAGCCAAAAAAGGTGGACCACGAACTAGACCCGTTGTGTCTATTTCTAATAGCCAACAAGCTGTGATACGTAATGTAATTAATGACATGCATAAACAACGTAAGTTTACATAAATGATTTTTTCAATGAAACTTTTAAACAATTTTGAATTCAATTTTAATTTAAACATATTTTGAATTTGAATACCAACTGTTTCAGACAAACATATTTCACTCAACATGCTGCTACTAAGTTTAAAAGAGAGATGTATTTTTGAAGGTGGACGTTCTTCACTAACATTTATTTTAAAAGAGATTGGTTTTAAACATGTAACTGATAATCCTAAAAGGGGATTAATGGAACATGCCTCACATAGCGTATACACGAGTGAAATTTTTAAGGAAATATGTAGAAAATCAGAAGAGCAATGAACGGGAGTTCGTCTATTTAGACGAGAGATGGATATTCCAAAATGGGACAATAGGACGATCCTGGCTGCATAAAAACGTAAAGAGCGTTAGACGCATCACATCAGATGGCAAACGTTATATCATTGTCCATGTGGGGAATAAACATGGATTCATAGAACACGCGGAATTAATTTTTGCCTCCAAAACTGCGGACCCAGACTACCACGGGGAAATGAATTCCAAAACATTTATGCTGTGGTTTGAGGAACGCTTACTCAAAAGCTTGCAAAATCCATCAATTATAATCAAGGTACCACAGCACAATAGTGAATAAATCACCGACAACTGCCTGGAAAAAGGACGACATTAAAGAATGGCTGCACAATAATAATTTGGTGTTCCAAGAACACATGTTGAAAAATAAACTCTTAGAAATTGTTTCTTTGAACAAACCGTGAATTGAATATATTGCCGATACATTGGCGGAAAAATATGGCCATAGTGTCTTAAGGCTGCCCCCATATCATTGCATATTTAATCCAATTGAAATGATATGGGGGACGTGAAAGACCTATTACAATAGACATTTAAGTCGGGATGGCTTAGGCATTGGAAATTGCCTTGCCATATGGAACGAGGCATTAGGGACGGTGACTGGAGAAACATGGGCAAATACTTCAAAGCAGGGAGGATGTCATACGAAGCTGATGGGAAAGAGAGCAAGTGCTTGACGCAGAATACACTCGTAATAAATCCAGGCGAAGACTCCGAGTCTGAGGAAGAATGAATCGTAATAACATAACAGGTATTGTAATATTAATAAAACTTTAATTAAAAAAACTTTGATTAACCTTCCTTTATATCAAATATTCTAACAACAGAAACATAACTTTCAAAGAGACCCTCGTGATATTTATATTATTGCAGGGGGAGAGGTCCGAATCATAGTCGCATCATAATAATGCCAATTAGTACTAAAATTTAGTGCACGTTCAAATTCATATTGATGAATGGCAGATATATGTTATTTGGTTCGGATCTGGGCCCTCTTCTTGCTGCGCCACTACAGCTAAACTTTAATTCACCACTTTTTAACAATTCATAACTCAACGTTAGGCATCTAGCATCTAACGTTTTCGGACGAGTTTTTAGGTTATGTTGAATGTTTATTATGAATAAACATTCAACATAACGGTAATTCAACACAAAAACTTAAGTTTTACGCTTTCCATACACGTTTACCCCTGGTTCAGTTTACAAAATCTCAAAAATCGACTGAAGGTAACGAAAAGATAAGCCCTTCGATTAATTCCGTTATAATTTAGAACATAATTTCATCGTGTGCCCAATTTATACCTGCAATGTACGTATTTAGCCGAAAATACGTACATATATAACCTCAAAATTGGAACTTAAAATACGATTTGCGGCTAAACGGTAAGTCTCATCACAAAAATGAACTTAAGTTTTATGCTTCCCATATACGTTTACCCCCGGTTCAGTTTACAAAATCTCAAAAATCGACTGTAGCTAACGAAAAGATAAGCCCTCAGCACATTTTCATTTACAGAAGAATTTCCAATATTAAATTCTTTCTTGGAAATAAAAACAAAACTCCAGCCTCGGAAAAGAAGTCAGGCACAATAAAATACCTCTGCTGACTTTTACTCCGGTCAAAAAAGAATCATGGATGGTTGCACGTGGTTTAACATCCGCCGACGGCGATAAACTTCTCAGCAAGTTCTAACTTCCAAAACACCAACAACTAATTGACTTAACACTGACGAAGTTATTACACGTGTGTTACTACAAAACTAGCTAATAACAACAGCCAAAACTCAACACAGAGTTCTTCAGTAACACAACCGTGCTTCACCACACACCAACCTGTTTAACCTCCCCACACACGTTACTTACTTTTGTTTACAAATTTACAACAACGCCGCCGTTTATAAACTGGATATACACGTGATGACGGAGTCGCGGCGTAGGCAACCCAACGTACGCGCGTGTTGAACGAGTTGGGTGTATTAAAACACTAAACTCTGTTAAAAATACTTATTCATCGATGTAAATAAAGAACAATGTGTTAAAATTCGACGAGAAGAAGAAAATGCAAGATGTAAAATATCGCGACAGTTTGATATAAACCATATAAATCAACTGTATGCTATAAATAAATAAATACGTAGGCGTATGTTGAACGAGTTGCATATATTAAATTATTAAATTCATTTAATAATCATTTGTTTATGCAAAAATTTACAATAAAAGTGTTTTATTTACAAGTATCTATCTTATTTTATTACTCCCGATTTTTGAGTCGCCTATTTCCAAAAACTCATAAATCCATTTTTTTTCAAATGAATTTAGCGATGTTTGGAAATAGGCGACTCATTTGTAGAACTAAACAATTTATTTTTACGCAAATTATTAAACCTAAATTGAGTGTTGAAAATGTATACAATACTTTATCAAATGGATAAATTGAACATTCAAAAATCGAGTAATTATTACATCAGCAACCTTTATTTATTTGGTAAAACGAATCATCCTTCTTTAACACGAATCCCCCTACAAGTGTGTGATTTTCATAAACATGCTTATAATACATGAATAAAATCTAGCCGTTGAAGTTGAAGATAAAAGCACAAAACCCATTCAAAGATTTGATTTTGAATTAGCACACATTGATATAAACACTCACACACTATTTCTGGTTGCAAACACTGAAATATAGTAATACTGGAACGCGCACTGCCTATGATCGCTGGGTTAAGAAAGCGAGCCGAGAGAGACAGCGACCAACGGGTCTTGTGTCATTGTCTCACGCTCCTCGCGCATGCGCATTAGAACTAAAGTCAGGCGGCGTACATCACGGCACAAAAGTACGACGGAGACACAAGACCCGTTACTCGCTATCTCTGTCGGCTCGCGCTGGCGTCGCCAGAGCGCGTTCCAGTATTACTATATTTCAGTGGTTGCAAAGCGCTACCACAGTCATACACTAACAATCACTATTAGGAACACTAATTACCACTTCGCGTTTTAAAAATGTACAATTGCATTTTATTTGGAATTATTTACTAAAAATCATTGAGCGCGTTTATATTTCGGACATTGCACCTCTACTAAATCGATCAAATAGATGAAATTGAATAGAAAACATGTGGCTGTTTTTCTGCCGTTCGCAAATTGAAGAGAGAAAAAAAATCACACATACAGATATTCAATAAAACCAACCCATCCATTAATAGACAATGTGTGAATAATAATTGAATCAGTTTAAAGGTAAAACTTTGACAATAAACCGAGAGATGTCACTACGTGTATTAAATTTAACAATTTAAATTCAAACAAAAATTAATTCTTCTACAAAAAATCGAGAGATGTCGCTATGTGTATTAAATCAGATATAAAATAATAATAAATTAGTAAATCGATGAAACTGAATAAAAATCGTGTCACTGTTTTTGTGCAGTTCGCAAATTTCAGAGAAAAAAAATCACACATATTCAATATAACCAAAACATACCAGCGTTTGAAATATAAATAGACAATGTGTGATTAATAATTGAATCGGTTTAAAAGTAAAACTCAGTAAGTTGAAATGCAAATAGACAATGTATAATTAATGATGTATTTGGTTTAAAGGTAAAACTCAGTAAGTGAGCGAGAAAATACTAGTTTCTAGTGCTTGGAATGTTTTCGCTTACTCTCCAGAAGAAATAATGATTTAATAGTGCATATTCTTCTTCTTCTTCTTGCACAATTAATAGCCTCAGCAAAGCAGCTCTGTTGACCAGCCACAGCAGATAGTTAGTAAAGAGTTTCCCTTAAATTAATGCAGACAAACACACCCAGTATTATATGAAACTAATACATTTCATGTAAAAGGGAAAATTTGATAAGGCAAGATTTTATACAACATTTAGAGAGTACAGAATGAATAGAGAGAGGAGCTGAATTTCCAGTTGTTATAATAAAAAAGCATATTTTTTACATTTTTCATAATAGTTATTGAGTGAAAAAAATATGTGATTTAAGTCTCCCATTTCCCCACAAAGAGAGTCGATCACCCTTATTTTGTATAGATGGCTAGGAGATGAGTTATGACCCATCTTCATACGGATGATAAATGATACAAATCTGCTCCATAAACTAGATGGAATAACAGGATGCATGGAAAAATATTTAGAATGGGAAGAAGATGCGGACCAAGCTGTTTGCCACTTTAATCTAAGGCTGAACCTAAGTACTTTAAAATAATCAGTGAAGGGTGATGAATAAAAAGCAGATTTAGCCAAAATATCGGCGGTTTCATTTCCCAAAATGCCAGAATGGCTAGGTATCCAACAGAGATTAACTACATATCTATTATTATTTAGCTCAAAAAATAAAGTTCTAATATTTAAAGCTAGCAAATGCATTTTGAGGTTTATTTCAATCTTTTGTATTGAGAGTAACACAGATTTCGAATCAGTGAAGATGAAGAATTGGGAATTATAAAATCCATAGCCAGTAATAATGTTATAATGAAAATGTAATCGATACAATGGTAAATAAAAAACGAAGACGTTCTTTGTTGAAATGAATCTACCCAGGTTTAGATCAACCAAAACCCAAATCTTATGTCGCCTTTAATTATGTAAACCAAAAATCCTGCTCTATTGTTAACATTTTAAACAGTCTAGACATAAATACAATCTGCGTTAATAAAATCAATTTAGGTAAATTGCTGATTAACAATAAGGACCTTTTACACATATATTCTTTCGTAGGCGATTGAATGGCACTCTTGCCTGCGTCGAGGAAAGCGTGGCGTGCCGGCTAAAAGATGTACTTTTTCAATTCCACTTTTGCGTCGAGGATTGGACGCTGTTCAGATTGGCGTTAAATCCTTGACAAAAGAGTAGAATGAAATTAAGTGCCCCGGATCTGCGTCGACGCAATCGTTGACTCTTGTGTGACGTGTGGTGTTTCTATTATGTTGCCGTTCATTTGCCTACGCATAACCGTGATGCGGAATTAAACACACTCCACTCTTTTCTCAACATAGTGGCACTTGCACATGCAGTTTTTATATTACTCTTTCCTTGACGCAAAATTTGCATTTACGCGTACACTTTTGAGTCGACTCCCGGCGTGTGCCATTAAATCGTCGACAAAAGAATGTATGTGTAAAGGGCCCTACAAAGATAAGACCGAAAAAGATAAAAGGAGTGGCGTTTATTAAATACAATGTAACAACTGCGAAGCAATATATATACATATGTTAAACTGGCAGAAATTTCAACACACGTCTAAAGGAACATAAAAAAATCCATCTTAGACAATCATCCAAAGACGGGATTCACAAAACATAGTATAGATGAAGGCAACTTTTTCGAACAGCTTAATTATTGAGAAACTTTTTATATTAAGGATTCAATAGGAAAAGGATCGCACGTTACTAATAACAACTTAGAAACGGTTAACACCACGCTGCTTGATATGTCTGTCTTTTTGCACCCCAACAATAAGGTAATGACTTAATCCCCGCTTTAGGTATAAAACGTACACCGCTCCCCCTGTAACATTAGTCTTGTAATAACTTTGATAATAGTCATCTGACCAAAACTAGTCAGTTTTCAAAATAAAAACAAAGAGTGAAAGTGTTTATTAATTTTAAACAAGTTTCAAGTTCAGTGTTCATGCTACTATGTGAAACCTCCTCAATGTATAATATCGTCTGAACTTGTGTAAATCCTCTGTATATCAGCACAAAAAATTATTATTATTATTATTATGACACAGAGCAAAATTTCGCAAAATGTAATTTATTTTTTAGTTTCAGGAGACTTTTCAAAATGACCAATTTAGTTATAGGATCCTACAATAAATTACAGAAAGTAATAATAAATGAACAAATGAACAACTTTGAAACTTTGTTTATTGATTAACATTAATTATTTAAATGCTAAAGCTGTGATTTATTAAACAATTTTCATACACACCTTTGTAAATGTTGATACTGTCTCCTCCAACATGCTTCAGCACCGCCTTTGCTTTTCCACTGCGATCTATGTAGTATAACACAATTAAATAAACACAGCCATTGACTTACTGGCACTTAACACACACAAGTTAAAATACTCTCTCAACACAACACGACCACTGTAGTTGAGGTCCCAGCACAAACACGAGCACTTCTCTGTCTGGCGTTTTAAGGTCCATGTAGTCCAACAGATGATGCCCTTAGCAACACACATCCTCTCTTTTGCTGCAGATACTTCCGCTTGTCTGTCTTGGACACTGGGCTCGCTTGACTGAAACTAGAAACATCATTTCAGTGCAAATTCTCACCAATGACAAATTGCATCGGTACTGTGAATAGATCTCCTGGATGCGAACAATAATAACACACTTAAAACGTTGACTGTCGGGTGCATTAAATACGATTTACGTTAAATGGAAACCTTCATGTGTAAAAACATTGCGTGTTAATGAAGTTTTTAAACTATCTATTAATTGGTCCTTATTAAGATCTAATCGTACAGTTTTAGGAACTCTACTAAACACTACTTTTGCTTAGTGGAGCGATTTGAAACTATAAATTAACGTCAGTTAATACGGTTAGTGAATTTTGTTTAGATGTTGCTCAGGTGAAAATGTGTGAGAATTATTAATCAAATAACTTCACACGTTTTATTTAAATCGAATCTAGGTTATAGAAACAAGCAAGAAAACAACAATCGCTGTTTTTTTTTAATATTAATTTAATACTTACAATTAATAAAATCACTCTACCCGTTTCAATTAAACCAAATTACTCGTTTTTGTAAACAAACAAAACAATGTCGAGTCTCAGCCAGCGCCGGCCACCCAAAACATGTTCCGCCGAGTCACGCGCGATTTTCCTGCTCCCCATTGGTCTAAAACGCGCGGTGCAGGATATTTTTGGTGCCGGTGCCGGCAGTGCACTCGGCATCCAGTTGTGCCGGTTTAAAAGACGCGAGTTTAAAATCGAATGATTCAACAAGTACACAATGAAACACTTTTAACTTTGTTTGTATAACACGTTTTATTTAATGTGACTGCAGTTTCGACAAATTTAGCTTGTCATTATCAAACATAGAGTGCAATTATTTTCAATCACAAAATAATCTTCGAAAATTCTCACGAATTTGCAAAACTGATGCACACTCTATTTTTGCCCCCTGAACATTTCTGTAAAGTTAGATTTTCATGAAATTGCCTGGGAAAGCTCAAATAAAAATGTACACTCGTATTGCAAATTTCGACATGCTGCCCCGCTATCTAGGGGTTAGATACGACCCCACAGCCATTTAACAGTCTACACTTATTTTAATAGATGGCGATCAGAAAAAAAGTTTAATAGAAGTATTCATTTAATATTTATTCAATATTTATCTCCTTTTATAAAACTATATTTGATACCATAAAGTTGGATAAAGTGCTATTTTAATACAAACGAGTTTTAATTTTTTTTAACATAAATCAAAACAGCTGTGATATCATAACCTACTTGTATTATTATGTAATATACTGTTGTATGCCCATATTATTTTATTCTGTTTTATATAGGTAATTATTGTATATTTGTTCATTGTAAATAGTTATTCTCGTGTATCACCCGATAATCACTATTTACACGCCGCATTCCATATCTATCCTTCGCGCTCCGTTCTCAATCTCCGTTTTCCCTTATCTCCCTTTTGTACTTTGCATCGACCATCCAAATTATCATTATTTGTAAACTGATATTGTTTTCATATAAACACATGTGTAATGCTAAAATAAAAACAGACTACATTTTGCTCTAAAAGTGTTTGTTTCATTTGCTTTATACTAAAAACCCAAAACAGAAGAAGTTCAACCACAACAATACTATCAAAACATATTTTTAATAAAACAATGGCATTCTATCAAAACTTTCAATTATATTTATAAGGTGAAAAATGAACATTTCTGTTGTTTTCCCAGGAAATAATACTCCAAATACTCATCATAATTATAAATTAAAAATGTGTGTTAACTTGACAATCCAGTTGATATAAGACATAATCAAGTGAATTAAACAAAATGGAATTATTTTGATGAAAATGATTTGGTCTGCCGTTTCTCTCATTGCTGGCCTCCTTCTGCTACTTCGACTGAACCCAGCAACTGGATTTGTTGGTCCCAACGTCGTGTCGCTGGTCCACTGTTTTATAAAATTTGGTGTGCGAGCAAGATAGTGATTGATTCATTTACATAATTTTTTTATCATTTGTGAAGTATTTTTGGCAATCCTCGAGAATAGGATAAATCAGGGTTACAGATCCAAACCATGTTGGAAGCCGACATAAATTTTTATTAATAAATGCATTTTCTACATGCACATGCTCCGACGGCCCCATTTTTAGTGAAAAACATTTTTAAACATAAATAAACCATTTAAATTTAAACAAATCGTTTAAAATGCATTTAGATCCTTTAATTCTGTTTAAAAAGTGTTCGTAATTGTAAATTAGGCTATCGGAGCATTACATGCACATGCTCCGACGGCCTAATTTACAGTTATACTGCATTTATTAATATAAATTTGGGTTGGCTTCCTTTATGGTTTGGATCTGTAATCCTAATTTATCCAAGAAAGCCTTTAAACACTCTCCCAGAACAAAACAATTATAAATCACCACTGCAATGTCACAGATATCCTTCAAATACTCTCCCAGAACAAAACAATTACAGTTTATCATCACCGCAATGTTTTCATTTACCAATGCAATGATTTTGTTTAAATGTTTTTTATGTATTTGCTTTTAAACAATACTTTTAATTTTTTAATCCAACTACTTCTTCAGGAATAGTGAAAGATTCCACAGCCCTTAAATACATGATCACTCCAATGATTGTTTGAATAATTGCTCAAATGGTTGCTATAGTAATTGCAAGAGTGATTGGTCGTACTATCACTTAAATAATGATTCTAACAATAATGGCAATAAAAAAATAATTCTGCAGGTAAAAAATATACAGCTTAAAAGTTTAAACAAACTCAATTGGAATATGAAGCATACGAGCTATGATTCAGGTGATGGAGTGGATCCTTTGAGCAACTATTTGAGGAATATCTTCAGCAGTCATGAGATCTGAAGATGTTAGATTATTTACATAATCGAACCAATTGATTTTTTTCATTTGTCTGAATGAATGATTCTTGTTATGCAAAAGTTATTGAGAGATATCATAAATCCTCTTATAGAACAAGAGGATAATTAAATCAGAAGCTACTTTGGAAATTTATAAATATGTATGAGAGAAAACTTTTCTCGCACCAACCTGAAAATTCTAGTGAGAGGTGTAACCAAATACCAAGAAAGCCCATTCTTGAAATAATGAATGATATTTTTCTTTCATTACTTACTGTTTTTATTATACTTGATACTAGTGCTATTTTCTTGATGGAACTATTAAGTAAAATAAAACACTTGTTAAACTGACTATAACTTAGAAAATGATCGTAACGGATCGAAACATATATAAGGCAAATGAAAATATGTAACAAAACAAGTGTTTTACTTTACCTAATGATACATGTCGTGTAACATAGTGATGTGTGTAGTCAAATCATTGGATTTGTAGTTAAATTGATTATCGATTAATCGCTTCAATGATTGCTCGAGAGATTGCACATATGATTTTTCAAACTATCACTCAAATGGTTGCTAGCAAAGATCACTTGAATAATAACTCAGATAATAATAATAAGTGGCTTTAAACTTTATACAAATATCATGTGTATGAAATGCACATACTAGTGATAATTCGATAATCATACGAGTGATTAAGTCGATCATTTAAGTAATTATGAAGCTCTCGAGATGTTTAAATATTTTCGTAATCAAACGAATCAATTATGTTTATTGGAATGATCCTGTCTCTAATACAAGGTCTAAGACTATAAATGATATACAGTTATAAATGTTGTATGATATTTATCACATATGTTTTGTTTTCATGACTGATAAACACGTATGAAAGTAAATATTTTCAGTAAAGAGTCAAAAAAAACGGTTCTACACAAAAAGCTTTTTGGAGCTGTGATGAACGTTAAGAGCAGTGGAGGAAAGAAAATGTAAAACGTAGTTATAATACAACATCACTGGAAGGTTTTCTTGTTGAGAAAACCTTCCAGTGATTATTAGAAAGATCATTTGATTAATTTACTGTTATTATAATTTCAATCTCAGACTAAAAGTCTATTTACTTTTTGAAATATTAAACATGTTCACAAAGTTTAATTTATTTACTCTAAACAAAAAGATTTTAAACTCCGCATTAACACTACCAACCAATTTAATTACTCGAGTAAATATTATTCTTTCTTAGTGTGCTTGAAATACTGAAATGTTTTTATAATTGATTATTATTAGTCTTAGTTTACCGTATCAGATGGTACGACAATAACATGTACAATGGCGGATGTTAACTTTTTACGGAAAAGTGAATTTACACTTTTAGTTTAATGTTTGTTCAATATCCCATTTGTTCCCGTAATGATAGTTACTTCTCAAAAACCCTTCAAAAATAAATATCAATTTAATAAAATTAGTAAGTTTGTACAGCTTAATAAATTAGATTGAATAATACAAATAAATGTATTTATGATTTTTCATACTGAAAACTGCTGCATGTAGTTTCAGTACGAAACACCATAAATACATTTATTTGTCTTTTTGTAAATATCATCAAATTCTTTGGATTATTGTTGCATCTACGCTAAAGTTGCTTGTTGCCTGATAACTGAGACGTTAGCATCATCATCTTTCCAAAACACGATAAACACCATAATAATATATTAACTTCGGCTTATTTTTTGCACATGCATTTCTTTTAGGATACACAAATATCCCCGGGGACATGTACTGCAATTAACATGTTAATTGTCAAACAATTCTGCAGTAACGTAAGTTTATGTTTATCCCTGCTTCACTTGTATTAACACTCCTGCGATTATAATTTATCAGCTTCAACATAAAAACACCCTCGCAATTTTCCCGTGTAGTACAAGAAAGATTCACAATCACAACAATTTGTAAGCCATAAAATCTCAGATTTTAATTATGTTTCACTGGATTTGAAATCGGGTACAATTTGAAATTATCAACAAAACCAGAAAATGAAATTGTTTTGACAGACGACGAAATGAAACGACAAAGAGCGTTGAAGTTAGAAAGAGAAGGATGAGAGGGATCGCCATTTGGCTGGCTTGAAAATATAATTTTATGGAGAATACGAATACATCCACCCAACCCGCGCTGCCAGTGACTCCAGATTCAAAAACCGACCAACCGGTTTCAGTGAAATATATCGTGATGTACAAATTAAAATTCAGTCATTTTCACTTTTCGTCTTTGACGAAATTAAGTCAGCTCTCCCTGGCGGATTATTTCGACTGAATTTTACATTTTAATTTGTAAATCACGATATATTTCATTGAAACCAGTTGGTCGGATTTTGTCTCTAGCAACTCGGGTTGGAGGGAGTAGAATGGGTACGCATTTATTCTCAGACCAAGTATAATATAGACGAGTAATGCGATGGTGGGGATAGGCAATGTTTGTATGTAAAGATAAAATGTAAACAAACTTAAAAGTGAGGTTAACTGATGTGTTCTGGCGTGTTTACAAACATGGACGTAACCTCAAGCCACACAAAAAGTGCTAACCATTTTATAAACTTATATGTGTTTTGAGCCAGATCCCGGGAAAGGAATGTTAAAGGCCAAAGATTTCATGTAAAAAAACTTAAAATAATATGCATTGGAAACATAATCGACACATATAACATTCGTGTATGTAATCATGAGAGTGATTGTCATGTAAAATAATGTATCCATCCATGTTCTTTTTAACATGCAGAAAACGATCACATTACACGATCCAAGAGTGATTTTACGGCTCGTCCTGGAAACTTCCTACTCATCCAGTAAAATATCACTTTTGGAAGTATTCACGTAAATTACTAATTTGTTTGTATCCAATTCTGATTTTAACTTACTAAGATTTAATAAAAACATGAAAAAGTTACTTGTGAAATGATATATCATTGTTTCCTTTTTGTTTCCCTTTACAGTATACACAATTGCGCACCATTTTAATAGAACTGTGGTCTCTACGACAAAATGTTTTTACACTATTAGTCTTTTCAGTCTTTTTACATTCACTATATACAACATACGCAATTAGATAAATAAATATAAAAGTAAGGTTAACCGAAGAGGCCTGACGTGTTTACAAACATGAATGTAAACGCACGCCTCACCCCGTGCAGAACAGTTATGTTTTGTGACAACAAATGGGCGGTATGCTTTCTCTAGACCCTGGGTCTCCAAACTATCTTCTTCGCGGGCCACAAATACAATTCTACATAATAAAGTCGGCCAAGATCCGATTAATTTTATAAAATTGTGAAAAATTTAAGGAACAATTGTTACAATATTTCAAAATATGACATTTACAAAAAAAATTACAAACAATCGCGGGCCGGATTCATGCAAGTCGCGGGCCGGATTTGGCCCGCGGGCCGTAGTTTGGAGACCACTGCTCTAGACCATACTAACTCTATGCATTTAATCGTATTCTTCCTTCCTTCTCTTTCTAACTTCAACGCTCTTTGTCGTTAAATTTCGCCGTCTGTCAAATCAATTTCATTTTCTGGTTTTGTTGATAATTTCAAATTGTACGGGAATTGAACACAATTGAAACATAATTATAATCTCTGAGATTTTATAACTTACAAATTGTTGTGATTGTGAATCTTTCTTGTACTACACAGGAAAATAGCAAGGGTGTGTTTATGTTGAAGCTGAAAAATTATAATCGCAGGAGCATTAATACTAGTGAAGCAGGAATAAACATAAACTTAAGTTAATGCAGAATTGTTTGACAATTAACATGTTAATTGTGGTACATGTCCCGGGGATATTTGTGTATTCTAAAACAAATGCATGTACAAAAAATATGCCGAAGGTAATGTGTTATTATGGTGTTAAGGTTTATCGTGTTTTGAAAAGATAGTACATGCTGTCTCAGTTATCAGGCAACAAGCAACTTTAGGGTAGATGCAACAATAATCCAAAGTATTGGATGATATTTACAAAAAGACAAATAAATGTATTTATGGTTTTTCGTACTGAAACTACATGCAGCAGTTTTCAGTATGAAAAATAATAAATACATTTATTTGTATTATTCAATCTAATTTATTAAGCTGTACAAACTTATAAATTTTATTAAATTGAAATTTATTTTAGAAGGGTTTTTGAGAAGTAACTATCATTACGTAGAACAAACGGGGTATTAAACAAACGTTAAATTAAAAGTGTAAATTCACTTTTTTGTAAAAAGTTGTAATAATAATTATCAGTATTTCTAGTACTCTCCGAGAAAGAAAGATCAGTTGTTTCATAAGATATGATTATTGGAATATTTACTCGAGTTATTAAGTTGTTTGATAGTGCTAATGCAGAGTTTAAAATCTTTTCATTTGGAGTGAATAAATTAAACTTTGTGAACATGTGCAAGATTTCAAAAAGTTAATAGACTTTTAGTCCAAGATTGAAATTATAACAGTAAATTAATTAAAAGATCTCTCTAATAATCACTGGAAGGTTTTTTCAACAAGTGATTATTAGAGTATGTTGGATAAATCTACGCTGTTGAATTATAACTACATTTTACATTTTCATTTCCCCACTGCTCTTATCGTTCATCACAGCTCCAAATTGCTTTTTGTGAAAACCTTTTTTTACTCTCTACTGAAAAAATTTACTTTCATCCGTGTTTATTAGTCATGAAAACAAAACATATGTGATAAATATCATACATTTATAACTGTAGAGTTAAACATTGTATATCATTTATAGTCTTAGACGTTGTATTAGTGACAGGATCATTCCAATGAACATAATTGATTCGTTTGATTACGAAAATATTTAAACATCTCGAGAGCTTCACAAGATAACTCTAAAGATTGCTCAAATAATTTCTTAGATGATCACTTTATCACTCTTCGCTCGTATGATTATCGAATTATTTATTCTCTCCATAGAGGTTATTTTTATTGCCACCAT
Source organism: Philonthus cognatus (assembly GCA_932526585.2). NCBI lineage: Eukaryota > Metazoa > Arthropoda > Insecta > Coleoptera > Staphylinidae > Philonthus > Philonthus cognatus. The sequence goes on along the minus strand of CAKOBO020000015.1, from coordinate 2,056 downwards.
TTTATTGTAATAGAATATTATCTGAGTTATCATTCAAGTGATCTTTGCTAGCAACCAATTAAGTGATCATTTGAAAAATCATTTGTGCAATCTCTCGAGCAATCATTGAAGCGATTGATTGACAATCAATTTAAGTACAATACTAATGATTTGACTACACACATCACTACGGTACAGGACATGTATCATTAGGTAAAGTAAAACACTTGTTTTGTTCCATATTTTCATTTGCCTTACATATGTTTCGATCCGTTACGATCACTTTCTAAGTTATACTCAGTTTAATAAGTGTTTTATTTTATCCAATATAGTTCCATCAAGAAAGTAGCACAAGTATCAAGTATAATAAAAACAGTAAGTAATGAAAAAAAATATCATTCATTATTTCAAGAATGGGCTTTCTCGGTATTCGGTTACACCTCTCACTAACATTTTCAGGCTGGTGGGAGAAAAGTTTTCCCTTACACATATTTATAAATTTCCAAAGTAGCTTCTGATTTAATTATCCTCATTATAAAAGAGGATTTATGATATCTCTCAATAACTTTTGCACAATAAGAAACTAGGGATCATTCATTCAAATGAAAATAATCAATTGGTTCGATTATGTAAATAATCTAACATCTACAGATTTACCAGAGATCACTTAAATTGCTCTAGAAATCTCTTATATGATTGCTGAAGATATTGCTCTAATAGTTGCTCAAAGGATCCACTCCATCACCTGAATCATAGCTCGTATACTCTTTTCATATTCCAATTGAATTTGTTTAAACTTTTATGCTGTATATTTTTTTCCTGCAGAATTATTTTTTTATTGCCATTATTTTTAGAGTCATTATTCAAGTGATCGTAGGAGCAATCACTCTTGCAATTACTATAGCAATCATTTGAGCAATTATTCAAACAATCATTGGAGTGATCATGTATTAAGGGCTGTGGAATCTTTTACGATTCCTGAAGAAGTAGTTGGTTAAAAAATTAAAAGTATTGTTTAAAAGCAAATACATAAAAAACATTTAAAAAAAATCATTGCATTGCTAAATGAAAACATTGTGTTGATAATAAATTGTAATTGTTTTGTTCTGGAAGAGTATTTAAAGGATTTCTTGGATAAATTAGGATTACAGATCCAAACCAACCCAAATTTTTATTAATAAATGCACTTTCTATATGCACATGCTCCGAGGGCCTAATTTTCAGTTATGAAAGTTTTTTAAACAGAAATAAACTATTTAAATGCATTTTAAACATTTCGTTTAAATTTAAATAGTTTAATTCTGTTTAAAAAATGTTTTTAACTAAAAATTGGGCCGTCGAAGCATGTGCATGTAGAAAGTGCATTTATGAATAAAAATTTGGGTCGGCTTCCTATGTGGTTTGCATCTGTAACCCTAATTTATCCAAGAAATCCTTTAAACACTCTCCCAGATCAAAACAATTACAAATTACCACTTCAATGTCTCAAGGATTGTCAAAAATACTTTACAAATGATAAAAAAAATTATGGAAATTAATCAATCTCTATCTTGCACGCACAACAAATTTTATAAAACACTGCACCAGCGACACGAAGTTGGGATGAACATATCCAGTTGCTGGGTCCAGTCGAACCTGCAGAAGTTTATGTATATCAAGGAGGCCAGCAATGAGGAAAAAAGTTGATGAAATCATACCTAATCAAAATAATTCCATTTTGTTTAGTTCACTTGATAATGTTTTATATCAACTGGATCGTCAAGCTAACACATACTTTATTTATAATTATGATGAGTATTTGGGGTCAACAGAAACGTTCCATTTTTCACCCTAAAGGGGAATATAACAGTGGTCTGAAATTTAATGTTAGGTTTATTTAAAAACTAAAGGTCCTAGAAAGTTGAAATTTTGACAGCGTATATTAAGCCCAATTATCTAGTAAAATATCGAAGTATTTTTTTTTAACAATTTGCTTTCAGAGGTATGAAAAAAATAATGTTATATTTTCCAAAATTAAAAAAAATATTCCCATATCTTACTAGTTTCTACTATAAGGAATATAATGTGAATATTTCAA
>CAKOBO020000014.1:1516541-1569692 GCA_932526585.2 Philonthus cognatus | reverse complement strand
AACTAATTACCAAAGTATTTTCAAAATCTATGTTATGGTCTGTATCAAATTTGTGTTGGAATAATGAGGAATTTTGGTCGTGATTTTTTATGGCTAATTTATGTTCTTCTCGTCTGACGCTAATTCTTCTGTTGGTTTGGCCGATATATGATTTATGGCAGTCTTTACAGGGAATTTTGTATATTCCTTGTTTTTCAAGGAAAATTTTGTCTTTAGGGCTACGTAAAAGTTGTTTTATCGTAAGATATGGTTTGAACGATGTGTGTACGTTAAATTTTCTGAAAATATTCGAAATTTTGTCTGTAACTCCTTTTATGTAAGGAAGAGTTATTGTGTTCGTGTAATCTGTCTTTATAGTGTTTATAGGTTTTGGTGTATTGGCCCTCTCAATTAGTTTGTTTATTGTGTTTTTTTGGAATTTGTTTGATTTCAAAATGAATTTGAGTGTATTTATTTCCGAAAGTATGTTGTTTTGATCTGTGAGTTTGAAAGAACGTGTAATTAATGTTTTGGCTACTGAACTAATTTGAGCAGGATGATGATGTGAGTCGGCGTTTAGGTATCGATTTGTGTGAGTTTTTTTCCTATAAACAGAATGTCCCAGGTTGCCATTTGATGTTTTGTAAAGTAAAATATCTAAAAACGGAAGTTTGTCATTTTGTTCTATTTCCATGGTAAATTGAATGTTAGGGTGAATACTATTCAAATGGTCCAAAAACATGTCTGCACAAGATTACAAACCACATGGAAACCTTTGATGAATATTATAAAACAACAAAAAAATGACTTGCCTCCAATATCCAACAATTTTCGGAATATTCAGACAAATTCAAGTAATTTTAACAATGCAGATACATCGGACACAAATCAAGAAATTTTAGCACCTTCTACATCGAGTGGACCAATAACACGCAGCAGATCTAGACTACAAGTCCCTAGTTTACAAAACAAATGTACTGACAGTGAACGTGACATCCATCACTCAGTATACAAAAAAGCTCCTGAGGATGGCAGAAGTGATGCTGCCGAAACGTAGAGCGCAAATAAACCAATCAACGCGAGAAAGCAGCCCAAAAAACTCAAGCAAGTTATATTTTGCTCGCGAAAACCTAAAAATAAATATTACAAACCTTCATGGGGAAGAAGTTCTACACCAACTAAAAAGATACGAAAAACTAAGGACAAGACGTGGACGACTACTGTGTGATCTAACCTTCCTCTGCAGATGTAGAGATAAAAACGTAATACCAAAATCTATAAATATTAGATACAATTACAAATCAGAACAAATTAACCGAATTCTAAAGAAAACAAGGGAATATCTACTTAAAGAAGCAATACATAGGGTAAGAAGAGACCTAGATTCAGTAGGAAAAACACTTTTGTATCTTCACTTAGAAATGAGTAATTCCGTACACCCAACAATTTGGAATAAAATTGAACAGCTTAGCTACTTCCAAGTTATATCAGATACTGATGAAAAAACTAATAAACAGATTTCAAAATTTGATAAATTATTACCAAAGAAGATACACAAAAACACATTAGCGAAACCGACATTTGTACATAATCTGTCAAATAAACCTTTAGATAAAGTTACCACTCAGGCACTTGAAAAGGGATTCAATTTCGCTGTAACTCCTACTCATATACCTATAGAAGATCTTATATGTAAAACTGAAGCCGCAATTAAACACTTAGATGAAACGAACTCGGAAATAGTCAGGCAAGAAGTAGCAATTGCAATTCGTAGTGCAAAACTTCCTAAATCTAACATCTCGAAAGATGAACGCAGGGCAATCAAATTACTAAAAGAGGACACATCTCTAATCGTTCTACCCGCAGACAAGGGAAATTCCACAGTTATAATGAACTGGAATGACTACAACAACAAGATGTGTGAGCTTTTAGATGACCCAACATACAAAAAATCAGCATCCGATCCAACCACATACCTGGAAAAAATTACTAAAAACAAAATTAAAGCTGCTAACTTACCTGACGATGTGAAAAAAGTAATTATACCAAGAGAAAAGTCATCGATGTGCCCTAAATTGTACGGTCTTCCAAAAATTCACAAAGAAGGTGTTCCCTTACGACCAATTGTAAGTGCAATCGGATCGCCCACACATAAATTATCCAAATTTATAGCAAAACAATGGCAACCTTTTTCGGAACAAATGCACTCATTTGTAAAAAAACTCTTCTCATCTCCTGGAAATTATTCACGATATTAAATTGGACAGTGACGACCTCCTTATCAGTTTTGATGTTAAATCCCTATTCACAAAAGTACCCATAAAAGAAGCTCTAAAAATAATAGAAGAGAAACACAGTCCTCCGAAGGATATTATGGAATTGGCAAACCTGTGTCTTACCTCTACATACTTTAGCTATAACAACCAAAAGTACAAACAAATAGAAGGTGCTCCGATGGGTTCACCACTATCACCAATTGTAGCTAATCTTTACATGGAGTTTTTTGAAGAGAAAGCTTTGAGCAGTTATAATTTAAAACCAAAACTATGGCTAAGATATGTTGATGACACATTAGTGATTTGGCCTCATGGTAGAAACAATGCAGACATGTTTTTGGACCATTTGAATAGTATTCACCCTAACATTCAATTTACCATGGAAATAGAACAAAATGACAAACTTCCGTTTTTAGATATTTTACTTTACAAAACATCAAATGGCAACCTGGGACATTCTGTTTATAGGAAAAAAACTCACACAAATCGATACCTAAACGCCGACTCACATCATCATCCTGCTCAAATTAGTTCAGTAGCCAAAACATTAATTACACGTTCTTTCAAACTCACAGATCAAAACAACATACTTTCGGAAATAAATACACTCAAATTCATTTTGAAATCAAACAAATTCCAAAAAAACACAATAAACAAACTAATTGAGAGGGCCAATACACCAAAACCTATAAACACTATAAAGACAGATTACACGAACACAATAACTCTTCCTTACATAAAAGGAGTTACAGACAAAATTTCGAATATTTTCAGAAAATTTAACGTACACACATCGTTCAAACCATATCTTACGATAAAACAACTTTTACGTAGCCCTAAAGACAACATTTTCCTTGAAAAACAAGGAATATACAAAATTCCCTGTAAAGACTGCCATAAATCATATATCGGCCAAACCAACAGAAGAATTAGCGTCAGACGAGAAGAACATAAATTAGCCATAAAAAATCACGACCAAAATTCCTCATTATTCCAACACAAATTTGATACAGACCATAACATAGATTTTGAAAATACTTCGGTAATTAGTTCTATCCCAAAATTTGAAGAAAGAATCGTACGTGAAGCCATAGAAATAGAAAAACATCCTTTGTGCCTCAATAAACGAGATGATGGCACAAGATTACAAACCACATGGATACCTTTGATGAATATTATAAAACAACAAAAAAATGACTTGCCTCCAATATCCAACAATTTTCGTAATATTCAGACAAATTCAAGTAATTTCAACAATGCAGATACATCGGACACAAATCAAGAAATTTTAGCACCTTCTACATCGAGTGGACCAATAACACGCAGCAGATCTAGACTACAAGTCCCTAGTTTACAAAACAAATGTACTGACAGTGAACGTGACATCCATCACTCAGTATACAAAAAAGCTCCTGAGGATGGCAGAAGTGATGCTGCCGAAACGTAGAGCGCAAATAAACCAATCAACGCGAGAAAGCAGCCCAAAAAACTCAAGCAAGTTATATTTTGCTCGCGAAAACCTAAAAATAAATATATATATATATATATATATATATATATATATATATATTATTACACTATAGGGTTAGTCTGTCTGGGCTATTGAACAGAGGTTTTTCTGCCCTGTCTTAAATTTATATTATTTGAAATTTTTTATCGTATGCTACGCTTGTGAACTTTCTTGATGAACGGTAGAAATGAATTGATGTATTGTGACAGGAGGATGTTTATATTTGGGACGGATATTTAGGTTTCTAGGAATACAGAATTTCTTTAGGAGTTCTAGGTTATAGGTGTTTACAGAGAATTTTTCGCTGAGGGTTAATATGCGTTGGGAAATTGGTGTTACTTGGGTAGTTTCTTAGAGGATGATGTTTGAGGGATTATGAAGAGGATTTATTGGGTGCCTGAGTTTGGTGAGGATTCGTAGGGCTGATCTTTCGGCGACTTGGATATGGTGTGAAATTAAAGGACGGATATGAAGGAATAAAATTGCATCATAGTCTAACAAGGGCCGGCATATCGATTCGTAAATCCTAACTGCTGTTTTTGTGGAAATTCCTTGTTGTTTATAAGTTAAAGATCATTTGAATCAAATTTTATGCCTAGGTATTTGCAGGAGTAGGATGGAAGAATTGTGGTGTTATTTATTACTATTGTAGCAGATCGTGGAGCAAAGACGAGGGCGTATCTTGTTGGGTTAAAGTAGGAAGGGTTGGGATTGAGCTGTTCCATATCAACACTTTTAGTAAATAACACACTTGCTTAAAATTTTACTGTTTATTAATTGATTATCATCGAACTAATTGTGTAACTGTTAATGGGTTATATTTCGAAAAATAAAATTTTGTTTTTCTCTTTTTTTCTATTTGGCTAGTTAATGGGTCTGTCAACGTGGCGCCCCCAACTCAAAATTTTAAATAAAAAGTATTGCGCCCGAAAGGTCTTAACTTGCGCTCACTTGCGCCCAAATATTAAAACATGCGCTGTTAAGGGTTAAAAGTTATAGCGATTTGAAAATAAGGGGGGCTAAGTTGACGCCAGCCCCCCCATCTCGGAATTTTTAACTTTTTCTTTCATAAATACATTCTATGGAACTTGCGCTGTCAATACCACCTAATTTTACAAGTTGCGCTGCAAAAATACAGCCCCTATAAACGAAATAAAAGAGGGTGCCTGCCCCCCACTTTACATTTTTTAAGTTTTATTGCATTGTACAGAAAGCTTAGAAGTTGCGCTCATTTGCGCCATCGAAATTTCTTCAATATCAGTTCTCATGATAAAGTTATGGCATTTTTTATATATACTAGAATCCAGTGTGCGTATTCCCATAATCTCCATTCAACTACACAAGAGTAGAACAATAAACACACTTAACTCATAACCACTGTCCTTCTTCGTCGAAAAGCATACAGTATACAACCAAAACAGTAATTTTCTATAATATTTGCATATTTATTCCAGTGCCGTATGATGGGGGAAATATATATTTTTATTATTACTTAAATAATTTTATTTCCAAAACAAATAACAATAATTCGATTCAATTAATAAATATAACTTAAACAATGTATTTAAAATGTTTTCCCAGTGGCGTTACAATTAATTTATTATTATTTAATTAAATTAAATATTTTTTAAACCAAACGGAAAAATTTGAATTATTTAAGTGATATTACTTTAACAATGAAAATGCATTTATGCTAATAAGAAAAGTTGCGCTGTTTTCCCAGTTGCGTCACAACTAATTTATTGTTATTGAATTAAATTAAATATTTTCAAAACCAAACGGGAAACTTTGAATTTTCTAAGTGATATTACTTGAACAATGAAGAGGAAATGCATTTATGCTAATGAGAAAAGTTGCGCTGTTTTCCCAGTGGCGTTAAAGATCATTCCCAAAAACAGATTGTTCCCGTCGGTCACCCTACATTGTAGATAGCAACATATTACCGTCTACTTCTTTTGATCTTGAACAATGATTTTTGCTTGGAAGCAAGTAATTGTATTCCTTCCATAAGCCATTATGTCTTCTGCAAAATGCTATAAAATGACCCGGTATAAAACCCACAACACCACGTAAAATAAACAGTTTGTTCTGTACATTTAGTTTAAACGGAATATTTTCTAAATTAGTTACTAAGTTCAATGTTTTACTGTCCGTATTAACGGGTTCTATGAATATGAAATTGTTTAACTGTGTTTCAAATAATAATTTATTATTACACAAACTGCAATTTTGTTTAAATTCCGTGCTTAAATTATGTTGTAAAATGTTTTCTAAGTCATGAATGTTGTAATTTGAAAATTCTACAGAAATAACCCGTTTATTCTTTATTTTTATTTGCGAACATATATCACATCTATAGATATTTGTTTGACATGAAGGTAAACATGTATTTAATAATTTAGTTAAAAACGTAAATGCATTTAAGAATATTATGTTTTCTGGAAGAATTGATTTATGAATTGAATTATGCAGTGTTAAAGTAATATCACTTAAAAAAACAAAATTTTCCGTTTGGATTTGAAAATATGTAATTTAATTAAATGATTATAAATTAATTCTGACGCCACAGGGAAAACAGCGCAACTTTTCTCATTAGCACTAATGCATTTCCTATGCATTGTTAGAGTAATATCACTTAGAAAATTCAAAATTTTTCGTTTGGTTTAGAAAAAATTTATTTTAATTAAATGATAATAAATTAATTGTGACGCCACTAGGAAAACAGCGCAACTTTTTTAATTATCATAAATGCATTTCCTTTGCATTGTTAAAGTAATATCGCTTAGAAAATTCAAAATTTTTCTTTTGGTTTTGAAAATTTTTAATTTAATTAAATAAAAATAAATTAATTGTGACGCCACTGGGAAAACAGCGCACTTTTCTCATTAGCATAAATGCATTTCCTCTTCATTGTTCAAGTAATATCACTTAGAAAATTCAAAGTTTCCCGTTTGGTTTTGAAAATATTTAATTTAATTCAATAACAATAAATTAGTTGTGACGCAACTGGGAAAACAGCGCAACTTTTCTTATTAGCATAAATGCATTTTCTATGCATTGTTAAAGTAATATCACTTAGAAAATTCAAAATTTTCTGTTTGGTTTTGAAAATATTTAATTTAATTCAATTATAATAAATTTATTGTGTCGCCACTGGGAAAACAGCGCAACTTTTCTCAATAGCATAAATGCATTTCCTATACATTGTTAAAGTAATATCATTAAGAAAATTCAAAATTTTCCGTTTGGTTTTGAAAACATTTAATTTAATTCAATAATTATAAATTAATTGTGACGCTACTGGGGAAACAGCGCAACTTTTCTCATTGGCATAAATGCATTTCCTATGTATTGTTAAAGTAATATCACTTAGAAAATTCAAAATGTTCCGTTTGGTTTGAAAAATATTCAATTTAATTAAATAATAATAAATTAATTGTGACGCCACTGAGAAAACAGCGCAACTTTTCTCATTAGCATAAATGCATTTCCTATTCATTGTTAAAGTAATATCACTTAGAAAATTTAAAGTTTCTTGTTTGGTTTTGAAATTATTTAACTTAATTCAATAATATTAAATTAATTGTGACGCCACTGGGAAAACAGCGCATCTTTTCTCATTAGCATAAATGCATTTCCTATTCATTGTTAAAGTAATATCACTTAGAAAATTCAAAATTTTCTGTTTGGTTTGGAAATATTTAATTTAATTCAATAATAATAAATTAATTGTGACGCCACTGGGAAAATAGCGCAACTTTTCTCATTAGCATAAATGCATTTCTTATTCATTGTTAAAGTAATATCACTTAGAAAATTCAAAGTTTCCTGTTTGGTTTTGAAAATTTTTAATTTGATTCAATAATAATATATTAATTGTGACGCCACTGGAAAACAGCGCAACTCTTTTCATTGGCATAAATGCATGTCCTTTGCATTGTTAAAGTAATATCACTTAGAAAATTCAAAATTTTCCGTTTGGTTTTGAAAATATTCAATTTAATTCAATAATAATAAATGAATTGTGACGCCACTGGGAAAACAACGCAATTTTCTCATTAGCATAGATGCATTTCTTATGCATTGTTTAAGTAAAATCACTTAAAAAATTTAAATCTTTACGTTTGGTTTTGAAAATATTTAATTAAATTAAATAATAAATTATTTGTAACGCTACTGGGAAATCAGCGCAACTTTTCTAATCAGCAGAAATGCATTTTAAATACATTGTTAAAGTTATATTTATTAATTAAATCGAATTATTGTTATTTGTTTTGCAAATAAAATTATTTAAGTAATAATAATAATATATATTTCCACCATGATACGGCACTGAAATAAATATGCAAATATTATAAAAAATTACTGTTTTGGTTGTATAATGTATGCTTTTCGATGAAGAAGGACAGTGGTTGTGAGTTAAGTATGTTTATTGTTTTACTCTTGTGTAGTTGCATGGAGATTATGGGAATACGCGCACTGGATTCGAGTATATATAAAATATGCCAAAACTTTATCATGAACTGATATTGAAGAAATTTCGATGGCGCAAGTGAGCGCAACTTCTAAGCTTTGTGTACAATGCAATAAAACTAAAAAATTTAAAGTGGGGGGGGGGGGGCAGGCACCCTCCTTTATTTCGTTTATAGGGGGTGTATTTTTGCAGCGCAACTTGTAAAATTAGGTGGTATCGACAGCGCAAGAATGTATTTATGAAAGAAAAAGTTAAAAATTCCGAGATGGGGGGCTGGCGTCAACTTAGCCCCCCCTATTTTCAAATCGCTAAAACTTTCTACCCTTAACAGCGTAAGTTTTAATATTTGGGCGCAAGTGGGCGCAAGTTAAGACCTTTCGGGCGCAATATTTTTTATTTGAAAATTTTGATTTGGGGGGGCCAAGTTGACAGACCCGCAGTTAATCTAGTTTGGTAGTAAATTTTATTATTATTATTAAAAAGTTGTGTTGTATGCAACTTTGCAAATTATAACTTTACATGCTAATCATCATTAATAATAACAAGTTGAATATGAAGTAAATTCAGGGAAGTTTGTTTTAGTAATTTCAAATCCTCAAAATGTTAGTGAATGCCATCTGTGTGAGGGTATGAGGCAGTGATAACAGATCAATGAGCCGAACTCCCCGAGCCATTACGTCTCACATTACTGAATTATTGAGAAAGTGCGAAGGGTATTTCCCACATTTCAGTCAATTACACCGGATCCACCGATGTTGCCTTTTAGGAAAATTTGATCGCATAAATTCTCCGTGGCGCGTCTTCTTTTTAGTAATATTACTATCTGCATACATTCAAATCAAACAAAAATTAGTCACGAGTTAAAACAAACAACAAAAACAATAATATTAAGAAAATTTAATTGATTAATACAAAGACAACTTATTTTGAATACTTTAGCCTATGTAGTTTTGTGTTATTTTATCAGAAAATAAAGCGAGTTTTATTTTTAACTTTACAATAAATCAGTGTTTAGTACGCCTGGTGCATGAAGTAAAATTTTAAGTTTAGAAAAGCCTGAAAATTTGTATTATCCGGGTGATTTGCTGATTTAGTGTGAAGTTTGAAAACTAACTTAATAAGTGACATTTTCCGTATTAATAAATCAACGAAAACTATTTAGGTTGTTATTATTTAGGTATACACGTATTAAAAATCTTTAAAATAATGATAGGTCATCACTATACTATCATATAATTATTGTTTTTTCTAAGTTCTCATACTAAAAGAAAAGGAAATGTGTATACACATCACTTTTTCTTCTTTTAGTCTATTGTTAACTGGTTTATTCACCATTCTGTGATAATAGTTGAATTTTATATGTAACTGGCTTTTATTTAATTTAGCATGATAACTTAGAAAAAAAATACTTCTAAGCTTTACTCTTTTATTAGATTACCTCTTTACTCTCTACTATTTTCTTGAATATTGTTAACTGGTTAATTTACTATTCTGTCATAATAGTCCAATTTTATATGTAACTGGGATTTATTTAATTTAGCATGAGAACTAAGAAAATAAATGCTTTTAAAATTTACTCTTTTTTTAGATTACCGTTTTACTCTCTACCATTTTGCCAAAATTTCTGATCGCTGGCGCGGATCAATGCTGCCAAAATCGGAGCTATTAGTGTGCGCCCCCGTTATTGAATTAATTATGCAAATTTTCGATATCTAGATCGCATACCTGTTTCGCGAGTTTATCGATTAGGCGCGCGGCACGGGGTGAGTTTCACCCCCTTTTTCCGTCATCCCTTACACCTGTGCTTTCGCCTGACGTCGGATGTTTCGGCGCTGGGTAATCTCCTTGACTTGAAATTTTAATGTCAATTACTCTAGTGGAAATGGAGATATCGCGCTCGACAGACATTCTCGTTTTCTCATAAACATCATGGAAATATTGATGTATAAAAAAAATAGTTTTGTAAAGTAGGTGGTTTTATTATGCCGTGTTTCATCAACGTCAATTAAATCCACCATAGGTATTCATTGAATTGATACAACAATTGCGGATATTCCCTGTTTTTTTTAAAGCTCAATTTAAAGCTTTAAGCAAGTGTTTTCCACTCCAAGACTAAGCATGAAGTAAAATTTCGAGTTTAGAAAAGCCCCGTGAAAATTATGGGTGCTTACATAACAATTTTTGATTAGCGAGTATTTTTTTACAATCTGCTTTTTTATTATTACTAAGAGGATCGTTATTTATAATTCTTATCGACTAAGAACAAGGACTTGAAGCGCGTACCTTCAATTGCGTGGGGTGGGAATTTATCTTAATTTCATTGGTAACGGTAACGGTTGAAGAAATAATGGGGTGTATTTATTACGTTGCGGGAGCGCAAAGTGTTGCTATTTTATTTAAAAATTGCCGGGCGATGGTATCTGGGTTAAGTAATGTGCGCCGGTTTTTGTGTGTATGCCTGCCAGAAGAAATGGCGAAGGCGCCGGGTTACAAATACTACACACAACCCAAACACAAACAATCTCGACTCTGATAAAGCGCCCGCGATTATTTCCTGCTGCGTAATATTTTCAAATTCCTCACTCGTTAGCGTAACTACCAAGATATTTGTTTTTTTTTTTAGAAATATTCAAATAATAAAAATGAAAGGGCTTTTATTGGTGCTGGTGTAAAGCTAGCATTTGTATTTTAGTTCATTCAAGATCTATTATTTTAGTGAAATTAGTAGCCGTACACAATGCATTTTCATAGTTTTACCTTGTACACAGGGTGTTCGAAAAATAATGTAACTGCTCGATATATCTGATTCTGATGAGTTTAGAAATAATGTTTCAAATAAAACTTGTAGCTATTAATTAAGGCTACTAAAAAAAAGGTTCTTAACCCTTTACTAATGTTCAGCAACCGAGCAATTTGTCTAATAGAAAAACTATCTTCTATTTTAGCTAGGATTCGAATTTTTGAATTGTTGCCTAAATGACGCGGCATTTTGACATTAAGGCTATTGACATATTAACGAAACTAGGAAACTCATCATGTCCGGTTTAAACTATAACATATTTTGTGTACTTAATTGCACAGAAGTTGACGTCTCTCAAAATGTTGAAACAATTGTTATTGACAGTTGTTATTATTAAATTAACTGTTACTGCTGCTTTTTTTCGAAATACAAACAAAGTATGTTTGCCGAACATGAAAAAATAACAATTTTAATGATAAGAGGTTACAGGTTACATTGATCGCTTAAGAAGTTATAGCAAGTGGTCGAATCATTTAATAACACTTTTCAAGATAGAGAGCCACTTACAAAAACAGCAGTTTAGAAAGAAGTAAAGAATTTTGAAGACGTAGGCTCCATTAAAAATTTTTCAAGAACTGGTAGACCCAAAACTGCCAAAAAATAACGAAAGGGCTTTGAATGTGATGTAAACATTTATCAAAAATCCATCAAAATCAATACGGTCAGCTGCGCTTCAACAAGAGAAAAGTGTATTTGGTTCAAGAATTATAAGAAGATGATTATAATCGTCGATTAGAACTTTGCAAAGAAATCATGCGTAGAGTAATCACTGAATCTCATTTTATAAATAACATCCTATTTTCTGATGAAGCTACGTTTATGCTAAATCGAAATGTTAACCATTATAATAGCAGATACTGAACTGACACCAATTCCAGATGGATGCGTGAACATAATACGCAAAAACCTTTGAAACTAAACACGTCTGGGTCGATTTTATTGGTCCATTTATTATAGACGACAAATTAAACGGACATGAATATTAAGAATTAGTCCAAACTGAAATTGTTCCTGCAAATTCGAAATGCTTTTAGTGAAAATTATAAAACAATTTGGTTTCAACAAGATGGCATTGCGCCACATTACGATCTTCGTGTTTGAAATTAATTAGATGAAATATTTGAAAACAGGTAAATATTAAGAAAACGTGCAATTGAATGGCCAGCACGTTTGCCAGATTTATCGCCGTTAGATTATTTTTTGTGTGGACACCCAAAAAAATTGTTTATAGTACAAAGCCAGTACATTTAGAAGACTTTAGCAATCGAACGATTGAAGAAACGGAGGCAATTTCAATCGGAAAGTGGCATAATGTTATAGCTGTCATTTATGATAAACTGGGATTGTCAATAATAGCATTTTGATTAAAACTCTTGGTGTGTTTCACTGATTTCAGTGAAATAAATCGAGTGTTTTAATAAAAATTCTATTATTAATTAAATGTGTTTCACCACGGGTTAAGTAAGAAATTAATTCATCATATGGGATTGTCGAACTGAAGGAGGGAGGCATCTTCTTTGATAAAACGGTTAAATACATTTTCTTGTTAATATTTTAGTTCTTATCAATAAAATCCGTTTATTTATGTATAACTTTTGAACAAATTAACTTAAAAACATGAGGTTTTCACAGGCAACCTTCTATTTTAACAAGGTATCGAATACCCATAAGTTATATAGGGTGTTAAGTTTAAAAAAAGGTAAGTTTGATATTTATCTAGAAAATTAATCATCCTGCATATTAAAACGTATTATTAATAAGTAGTCTAAATTAGTAGCAAATCCTGATGTATTCGCTGTGCATTTTAAAGCATTCGTTGTTTGTAAAAAACGTTCAATTTAAAAGCTTCTGAGGATTTTTTCCAATCCTTGATTAACCCATTAACGGCCGAGAAATTATAGAGTTAACTCTAAAAGTAAATGTTAGGCACAATTCTACACTTCCTTTTATGATTTTTATTAATGATTTATTGTATTACTTATTGGGAAGTTTTCTTTTAAATATATATAATGTATACGCTGTAAATTCTCAGGCGTTCGTCGATATTATATAAAAACGTGCAATATGAAGTTTAGAACGAGTGTTTCCACTCCCAGACTAAGCATGGAGTAAAATTATGAATTTAGAAAAGCCTAGAAGTTTGGTTTGGTCGCTCCGCGAAGCGGAGCGGCCAAACCAAACTTTCAGGCTTTTCTAAACTCTAAATTTTACTTCATGCGCTACGCGTATACAACACTGGAATATTGGGAAATTAGAAATATACTGACATATCTTTTTTTATAATGGGTAAAAATCGAATAATTTTAATAACAATATATTTACATTTTTGTTTATACATTTTTAAGTCACGTCAAATAATATAATGTACCAAATTAACATATTTAGTAGTTTAATCACCTAAAAATTAATAATGTTGCGTGTATGCATCAATGGCGTTTAATGGGTTAAGCATAAAGTAAAATTTCGAATTTAGAAAAGCCTGATAATTTGGTTTGGTTTGGACCAATTATTAGAATTATTAAAGGTGCCAATGACAAAAGAAACATTAGAAGGAGAGAGCACACGCAATAATAAATTAATAATTTATTTAAAATATTTTAATACAAGTAGAGGAAGTCATTGCATAATTTTTCATTTTTCTTTTTTTTTTTTTTTTTCTTTAAGAAAATAACGATGGGTCTTTGGAGACGATGCGGTCCTGTAAATTAATGGAAGGCGACCACTCGAGCGGAACTGGATCCTTTTCGCCGACGACTGATTTATCATTGAGCATTTCACAATATTATTCGCGACATTTGTCAGCGGCAACATTACCGAAATTTCTGATATTAAATTCACCAGCTCGCGCCCGAGCTTAAATTATATGCTCGCGGTTTAAGGTAATAACTCGCAGCTCGCAATTATCCGACGCCGGGCGTAATTAATTCGCAGCAACGTGTAAAGCGATTCGTCGCGGGGGGATACGCCCCCCAAAATTAATGTCACACATATCGTTTTGATACACACATACGCCACGAAAATCAATTTTATTGACTGGATATTAAACGTCGCTTCTATATTAATTATAGTGTGTAGTAAAAAATTAATTAACAAATGCCGAAGGTTTAATGCTGTTACATTTCAATTTTTCGTAGTGAATATTTTATTTAATATTTAGTTTTATTTTTAATTATTTGAATTTTTAATTTAAATATGTATATCAAGTTGCATATAATGTTTGTCTGCACTTTAATTTATTTAAAATAATTACGCATGCTTATTTGATTTTTCTTCCGGAACGTTCATTCTGAGCCGTTTTGATTTCTGAGTGCGAAAAACTAATCACAGAGTATTAAATGCTAAATTTATTATCGTGATTTTATTGATATCACGTCAGTTATCTGGACTTGTATAATTTAGTGAGTTTAAGTCGGCGTTCGCTGGTTTAATTAATTTTTTCAGCGGCCGATTAGTCGATATTTTATCGGATTTTTCTCTGAACAAAAGTACTCGTTGCTCGTGATCAACTAAACACTCCCTTCCTAAAATTTATTCTGGATTTTTACCCTTGGAAATTAATTCGTTAGAGTTGGTGTAATTTTCATTTTTGTGGAGGGCTTTATCGCAGGAAGAATTTCGAGCCCGTTTTCTACATTTATCCACAGGCCGTTATCTTCTAGGTACTGTTATCGGGGTGCGGGACGTCGCTTGCTGTTGTGCTAATTTTTATAAAGAGCATGAGTTATGCACTAACGACGTTCCTACGTAACAACTCCGGTGGCTCAGGATTGGTCACACACAAACTAATAATAATAATTTGACTTACCTAAATATCCTTGGTCAAATGGCACTAATTTTTCGGTCTAGGACGTTTCATCGCCGCCGATTCATCGCCGCCGTTTCATCGCCGGGCCAGTTCATCGCCGGCCGTTTCATCGCCGGGCCAGTTCATCGCCAATATTTTTATAAAATAAATTTTGAAAGAAAGATCATATCTAATGATAAAATTTCAAATATTACCCAATTCTGGAAATTGTCCACTAATTTAATATTAGATTTTATAACCAAGTAATTGTTACTCAAACTTAATAAAAATCGAATGAGAATGATGTCATTTTTTGACATATGTCATTTGCAAGTATGGAAACACAAATTTTGACCAAAAGAGGGAAAGAAAAGTTTATCCACGGAAGACATATGTATATTTTTGAAAAAAACAGTAAGTCTGACCAATGTGTTAAATTTTGGCGGTGTGACCACTTAGGACGTTGTAACGCCAGGATACACACAAAAAATGGAAATGTTGTACATGAATTAAATGTACATTCGCATGATTCTTCAGCAATAAACGTGGAAGTAGCTGCCACTGTTACTGCTATAAAGCGACGTGCAAAATCAACAGTAGAAAACACTGCACAAGTAATAAATCAATGTATAACTGATTTAAGCCAGGCAGCTCAAGCTGCACTTCCCAACAATTGTGCATTGAGGAAAGTCATTCGTCGGCAAAGAAATACGAGTGGTGTTGTACGAGCAGATCCAGAGTCGCTTAAAGAGTTAACAATTCCACAATGTTATACGGTATACCATACTGAACAAGGAAGAGATGAATTATTTTTATTGTACGATAGTGGACACAATGAGAGCGATCGAATTTTAATTTTTGGTCATATTTCCTAACCTATCCTAACCTATCCTAACCTATCCTAACCTATCCTAACCTATCCTAACCTATCCTAACCTATCCTAACCTATCCTAACCTATCCTAACCTATCCTAACCTATCCTAACCTATCCTAACCTATCCTAACCTATCCTAACCTATCCTAACCTATCCTAACCTATCCTAACCTATCCTAACCTATCCTAACCTATCCTAACCTATCCTAACCTATCCTAACCTATCCTAACCTATCCTAACCTATCCTAACCTATCCTAACCTATCCTAACCTATCCTAACCTATCCTAACCTATCCTAACCTATCCTAACCTATCCTAACCTATCCTAACCTATCCTAACCTATCCTAACCTATCCTAACCTATCCTAACCTATCCTAACCTATCCTAACCTATCCTAACCTATCCTAACCTATCCTAACCTATCCTAACCTATCCTAACCTATCCTAACCTATCCTAACCTATCCTAACCTATCCTAACCTATCCTAACCTATCCTAACCTATCCTAACCTATCCTAACCTATCCTAACCTATCCTAACCTATCCTAACCTATCCTAACCTATCCTAACCTACCCTAACCTATCCTAACCTATCCTAACCTATCCTAACCTATCCTAACCTATCCTAACCTATCCTAACCTATCCTAACCTATCCTAACCTATCCTAACCTATCCTAACCTATCCTAACCTATCCTAACCTATCCTAACCTATCCTAACCTATCCTAACCTATCCTAACCTATCCTAACCTATCCTAACCTATCCTAACCTATCCTAACCTATCCTAACCTATCCTAACCTATCCTAACCTATCCTAACCTATCCTAACCTATCCTAACCTATCCTAACCTATCCTAACCTATCCTAACCTATCCTAACCTATCCTAACCTATCCTAACCTATCCTAACCTATCCTAACCTATCCTAACCTATCCTAACCTATCCTAACCTATCCTAACCTATCCTAACCTATCCTAACCTATCCTAACCTATCCTAACCTTTTTTTTTTTTTTTTTTTTTTTTTGTTTATAGAGGGGATTGGGAAATCTGAGCGCAGACAAAGGCCTATTGATCTACTTTGGCCGATAGTGTCGGGTTCTACCGACTAAAACCCTTCCCCCTCTCTTCCCTGGAATCGCCTTTCACGGCATGGCCTCAGGGGCATTTGCTCCGGTCATTTCCTCCGGTTGTTCTCGCCAGGGTCTTCGTTTGCCTGACCCTTGGTCCTCCTCAGCTCGTCTGCGAGCTTCTTACCGATCACGGTTTTCGCAAATTCGTTGACCGCGTTCCAACTATCCTCCTTTGCCAGCATCTTCTGGACTATGCTGTCCACGGCAACTTCCCCGATAGCGTCCTTTAGCTCGCGTCTCGCTTCCGTCCAGCCCTCGCACTCCACCAGGGTGTGACGAGCCGTATCCTCCGCAGCCTCGCAGTACTGGCAATTCCCACCAGGGGCTTTCCCGATTCTGTGGAGGTACGCCCCGAAGCTCCCGTGTCCCGTCATGAGTTGGGTTAGGTGGTAACTCATCTCGCCGTGGCTTCTTTCGCACCACTGTCGAACGCTTCTTATCAGGGCTCTCGTCCAGCTTGTACTCCGGTCCCATCGCTCTTGCCATTCTCTTACGGCCTTATTGTGGGCTTCCTCCTTGGCCTCTTTCTTAGGTTGCCCTCCCTGCTGTAGTCGGTAGACGTCCGCTCTCTCTCTCACGTACAGGTCGCCGGGTATTGCCGAGGCGAGTACCTCCACTGCGTCCGTGGATGCTGTTCTGTACGCCCGTGTGATCCGCAAGCATGCTGTCCTCAGTGCTCTTCTAGCTCTCGCAGCGTTTCTCGCCGTGTCCATGGCTTTACTCCATACCGGTGCCGCGTACGCGAGTTTAGCTCTGGCGGCCGACATTAGTAGGCGCCTCCTACCCTCCCCGGCTCCACCTACATTGGGCATTAGCCGCCCAATTAGCGCTTCCATCCGCACTGCTCCGTCAGCCGCTTCTGCGCAGTGGCGACTCCATCTAGGGTTAGCTTCGAGCCATACTCCCAAATATTTCAGGCTCTTTTCGATCACTACCTCGACTCCCCCTACTTTGATGGCCTCTCCCTGCTGTCTCCCCGATCTTTTTGTAGATAGCCACACCGCCTTGGTTTTGCTTGTTTCCACTGTCAGCCCCGTCGCTTCCAGCCATCCAATTATGGTGTCGCTCGCCATTGCCGCCGTGCGTCGCAGCCCGTCGACTGTTCGGCTCCTGATCACTAACGCCAGGTCGTCAGCAAATGCCACCGTCGTGGCTCCTCTCGGCAGTCGCAGGCCCAGCACCCTGTCATACACCATGTTCCACAGCGTGGGTCCAAGCACTGAGCCTTGTGGAACACCTGAGCTCAGTGCCCTTCTCTCATCCCGTTGGCCCACTGCGTACTCGAGTTCCCTGTCCTCTAGGTAGGTGTCAATCATTCGAGACAGGCTTGGGGGCAGCCTCTGTTCAACCTCCCTCATAATTGCCTGCCACGGCAGCGTGTTGAACGCGTTCTTTATATCTAGTGCGACCATTATCGCGTGCTCTCGCTTCCTTAGTGGCCCTTCGTTTGCCCCTTCCACCTGCCTCCTCACCTCCATCACCGCGTCCACTGTTGATCTTCCACGCCGGAACCCGAACTGCATTGGGTGGAATCCATCCTCCCTCTCTATATGGTCGAGCACCTTTCTTATTATGGCCTTTTCTAGCAGTTTCGCTAGCCCATCTAGCAGGCATACTGGTCTATATGCCGATGGATTTTCCGGCCTTCTTCCTGCTTTAGGGATGAGTGCCAACCTCGCCCGCTTCCAATCCTTTGGAAACACTCCTTCGGCCATACACCTGTTCAGCGCTTCCCTGAATATCCCTGGGTTTGCCTCCACCGCTACTTTAAGAGCTTCGTTTGGTATGCCGTCTGGCCCGGGCGCCTTCTTTGGGGGAAGAGCTTTGGCAGCTGTTATTATCTCCTCCGTCGAGAATTGCTCCTCTGTCTGGAGTATGCCGTCATCACTTCGTTTCTTCCCCTCGCCCCTTGGGAACAGTGCTTCCACCACCGCCCTGACCCCTCCCGGTACCAGCGCCTCGGCGTCCAACCCTTTCTTTTTGATACGGCCCATAACCACCTTGTAGGGTTTACCCCAGGGATCGGTCTCCACTTGGTCGCAAAGCTCCTTCCATTTCTTTCCCTTACTCCTCTCAATCTCTCTCCGTAGTGCCGCTACCTTGTTTTTTCTTTCCCGGATGAGTGCTTCCACGTCCTCTCCTTTAGCCCTGGCTCGGCTAACCCTCCTCCTGGCTTGTACCGCCTCTTTCCTGGCCTGACCTACCTCTTTGCTCCACCAATAGACCGCCTTTTTGGTAATGGAGCGCTTGTTCATCGCCCTCTCGCAGGCCCCCCTCAGGGCTTCGTTCAGCTCAGCCGCCAGTTCTTCCGCGTCCTCCCCTATCAGCTCGCTGCTTCCGATTGCCTCAGCGAGTGCCCTCCGATCCATCTGGCTTATATTCCACCTAATGGGGTCCGAGATTTTTCCTCCACTTCCGTCGTTTGATACGTCGAACGTTATCATTTGGTGGTCGCTCATATCCTATCCTATCCTAACCTATCCTAACCTATCCTAACCTATCCTAACCTATCCTAACCTATCCTAACCTATCCTAACCTATCCTAACCTATCCTAACCTATCCTAACCTATCCTAACCTATCCTAACCTATCCTAACCTATCCTAATCTGCAGACAGACAAGGGCCTTTTGGTCTATTACGGCCTATAGTGTCGGGTTCTGGTACCGACTAAAACCCTTCCCCCTCTCTTCCCTGGTATCGCCATCTAGGCATTTCTTCAGGGGTAGTCTTGAGGCGATTATGACGGTATCGCTCCCTACTCTCCATACTTCCTGGACATGACTCTATTTGCGAATTCGCAAACCGCGCCCCACGCCTCCTCGCTATCGAGCATACGTCCCACCAGCGTACTCTCGTCCAACATGCCAACCTTGGTTGAGAGCTTGGTCCTTTCTGGCTGCCACTCCGGGCATCTGAACATCGTGTGCCCAGCCGTGTCCTCCTCTCTCCCGCAGTATCGACAATCCCCGCTTTCTGCCTTTCCTATACGACATAGGTAGGCCCCAAAGCTGCCGTGTCCTGTAAGCAACTGTGTTAGCTGGTGGGTAACAACCCCGTGACGCCTCTCCACCCAGGGTCTTACATCGGGGATTAAGGTTCGTGTCCACCCCTGTACCTGCGTCCACCTCTCCTGCCACTTGCCCATGGCCCTGCTGCGAGCTTCCTTCCTGGCTGTGGCCCGGTCGCCAGTCTCCCTTCCTCTGTTATGTGCTTCCGCCCTCTCCACAACGTACAGGTCTCCGGGCATCGTTGAGGCGAGTACCTCCGCGGCGTCCATCGAGACGGTCCTGTACGCCCGGATTATCCTGAGGGCTCCTGTCCTGAGCGCTGTCCTGGCCTTATGCCGGTTCCGCGCCGAGATCATAGCCCCTGCCCACACCGGTGCAGCGTAGGCCAGTTTAGTCCTGGCCACCGTAGCAAGCAATCGCCGTCTGCCTTCGCTAGGTCCTCCTACGTTTGGCATCACGCGCCCCACTGCTGTATCCGCCCTTAGAGCTGCTTCCGCCGCCTCAGCGCAGTGTCTGCTTAGCCGTGGGTTGGCCTCCAGCCATACCCCCAAATACTTTATGGCCTTCCCAATGGGCACCACGGTATTAGCGATGTCCAGTGTCTCCTCCGGCGTTTTCCCTGCTCTCCTTGTCGAAAGCCACACCGCCATGGTCTTCTCGGCCGCAACCCTGAGCCCGTTTTGTTCCATCCACTGGACAATTGTTGTCGTCGCCTCGCTGACGGTTCGTCGCACATTGTCCACGTCACGGTGTCGCACTATCAGGGCGAGGTCGTCCGCGAAGGCCAAGGTGGTAGCGCCGTCTGGCAGTTTCAGTCCTAGCACACCGTCATAAACCAGGTTCCATAGTGTCAGACCCAGTACCGACCCCTGGGGAACACCCTGGTCTACCTCTCTCTCCTTCACAGCCCCCCCTACACTGTATATAATGGCTCTATCCTTGAGGTAAGATTCCACCATCGCCGCCATTCCCCCGGAGAGCCTTTTTGTGGCCTCATCCTTCACGACCTGCCATGGCAATGTATTGAACGCGTTCTTGATGTCAAGCCCTACCATGACAGCGTGCTCTCTTTTCCTGAGTGGGCCCTCGTTTGCTCCCCGAGCTATTTCCCGGACCGCTGAAACCGCGATGGTAGATCTCCCCTTCCGAAACCCGTACTGGTTGGGGTGGAAGCCTCCGCCGGTCTCTATTTCCTCCACAATTCTGGTGGTCAGCGCCCTCTCTAAAACCTTCGCGATACCGTCAAGGAGGCATATTGGTCTATCCTAACCTATCCTAACCTATCCTAACCTATCCTAACCTATCCTAACCTATCCTAACCTATCCTAACCTATCCTAACCTATCCTAACCTATCCTAACCTATCCTAACCTATCCTAACCTATCCTAACCTATCCGAACCTATCCTAACCTTTTTTTTATTTTTTTTTATTTTAGGGACGTAGGTTGCGCCCGAAAGCTAACAACAGCAAGTGGCCCCTAAGAAAGCAGAAGCATGGACGGTATCCGCAAATGCGTATTTCGTCATCCATGTTCTTTCAGTCAACTTTATTTGTCTTTTGTCACTATTACATTTATGCAGTACATAGATTATTCATATATTTATTTATTTGTGATTAATATTACTATTTTTTGTTTTTATTATATATACTAAAAGTAAGATTAAACAATATTTACCCGTCTTAATTATTAGCGCTAATTGTGCTATCGTTCCTAGACCTCTCTAATAGGACTGATTCCTTTTTTCGGATAACCGATTCCGCGAAGCGTTGGGCTGCTGTCCAGACATCCTCCTCTTCTATCATGGTGCTCATTAGACTACTTTCGTCCAGGGTGTGTTCTCTTATTTTGTTCCTCAGCTCCTCCCTATCTTCTGACCACGCGGGGCAGTCAAGCAGGCAGTGTCTCGCGTTATCTGGCACGCCTATTTTGCAGAAGCTGCACAGGTCGCTTTCAGCCTTCTTTATTCTGTGCAGATACGTGCCAAAACAACCATGTCCGGTGAGAAATTGGGTTAGGAAATAGCTGCATTCCCCGTGCTTTCTTTGTCTCCATCTATCTATGTTGGGTATTAGCTCTCGAGTCCATTGAGAACTGGAGGCGTCCCATCTCCTTTGCCACTCCCTTAACGTGCGAGCCATGGCCATGCTCTTGGCCTCATGGGACGATAGTCCATCCCTTTTTGCCGCCATTCGGATGGTGCTTTCTTCCGCCAGGAGGTCTGCAGGCGGCACCCCGGCTAATACTTCAGCGACGTCCGTAGCCACTGTTCGGTAGCATCTACTTATCCGCAGGTTACTGGTTCTCATCGCCCTGCGCAGAATATTGGCGTTTCTTTTAATCTTTGAACCGGGAACCCAAATTGCGGATGCATATAGCAGTTTGGATCGTGCCACAGAAGCCAGTAGCCGTCTCTTCCCTTCGCTGGGGCCTCCCGTATTAGGCATAAGCCTTGCTAGAGCTCTCTCCGTGCGGCTAGCGGCCTCTGCCGCCTTTTGTATGTGCGGCGAGTAGTTCTGGTTGGAACCTATGACTACCCCGAGGTAGTTTAGTGATTTCTTCACTTCTATTTCCTCGCCCAGGATGATCACTGTACGGGCGAACTCCCGACCTGCTCTCCGTGTGGATAGCCATGCCGCTTCCGTTTTACTTGGCTCGATCGTCAGGCCGTTTTTGGTCATCCATTGGGCGATCCTATCTACTGCCCTCGTTGCAATAATTTTTGCACGCCTTGCATCTCGATTTGTTACGACAAGGGCTATGTCGTCGGCATACGCCACAATTTTTGCTCCTGCGGGAAGATCCGTCCGTAGTACTCCGTCATAGACCATGTTCCATATGACTGGCCCCAGAACCGATCCCTGTGGTACGCCAGCCTGTGTAGTAAAGATGTTTGACTTCATACTTTCCCCTGCGTCAACTATTAGTATCCTGTCCGTCAAATAATCGTTTATTATATTTTGTAGGTAGAGTGGGATTTGTCTCCTTGCCATCTCTTTTGCGATCGTCCAGTGCGGTATAGAGTTGAAGGCATTTCTGACGTCCAGGGTAATCACGAGACAGTGCTCCCTCTTTCTCAGGGGCCCGGTGTTCGCCCGTTTGGCCGTGTGTAGCACGTCCTTGATTGCCTCTAACGTCGATCTTCCTTGTCGGAAACCGTGCTGATGAGGGGATATACCGTTGCTCAGCTCCATTTCTGTGGTTAGCCTCTCCGCCACTATCCTCTCTATTAATTTACCCAACCCATCTAGTAGGCATACTGGCCTGTATGCCGAGGGGCTTGTCGCTGGTTTTCCCTTCTTTGCGAGGAGCACTAGCTTAGCTTTTTTCCAACGCGCGGGGAAGTGTCCCTCCATAAAACATTGGTCGGCCATTCTCGATAGCTCTGTGGGAATGATGTGCGCTGCCGCTCTAACTATTTCATTCGGTATACTGTCCGGTCCTGGAGCCTTTTTTGATTTGATCCGGTGGGCCGCTGAAATGATCTCGTTTTCTTCTACCCGCGGGATGTTTTCAAGTCGGGTGTCATGCCGTGTCCAATTAGGACTGCTCTCACATCTTTTTGGGAAAAGAGTTTCAATTACTTTGAGGACCCCACCTGTTACCATCGCTTCGGGGCTTGGGGATTTAATGCCGAGTTTCCCCGCGACGATCTTATAGGGTTTTCCCCAGGGGTCATTGTCCACCTCATCGCATAGTTTTTTCCACGCCCTTTCTTTACTGCGGCGTATCTCGCGTCTCAGGTTCGCCTTTGCGTTTCGGTGGTCCTCGGCTAGCTGCTCCCAGTCGTGGTTGTTTGAGCGGGCCCTCGTTAATTTCCGTCTAGCCTTGTTCGTGTGCTCCCTCGCTTTTGCCACCTCCTCGCTCCACCAGTACACGGGATGCCGGCCGTATTGCCTTTGTTGTGGTGTCGATTTCTTGCAAGCCCTAATTATGTTATTAGTCAGGGCCTCAGCCATACCGTCAGCTCCGTCACACCCAATGCTCTGGCATGTTGATAGGGTAGCTGCGAACACATCCCAGTTGGTTCTGTTCACTAGCCATTTCCGAGTAGTGGGACACTTTCCTTTTGGTGCCCTTCCCGCCTTTCTTATTGAGAACGATATATACTTATGGTCGCTCATGGATTCGTCTTCCAG
Organism: Philonthus cognatus; assembly: GCA_932526585.2. Taxonomy (NCBI): domain Eukaryota; kingdom Metazoa; phylum Arthropoda; class Insecta; order Coleoptera; family Staphylinidae; genus Philonthus; species Philonthus cognatus. Next base: position 1,545,714 of record CAKOBO020000014.1, on the reverse strand, counting down.
CACATTCCAGTCGACTACTCTACTGGAAAGGCCTTGGCTTGCCAGTGTGATGTCTATCACTGAGCTGCGAGGTCCTTGGCAGAAGGTCGGGGAGTCTCCACTGTTGCATGGCACGAGGTTGTGTTGAACAGAAAGTTCTACCAGCTCTCTGCCTCTGCTGTCCGTTTGCTTGGATCCCCAGTAAGTAGCCTTGGCGTTAAAATCTCCGCATACGATTTTGTCCCCTACTTGGTTACGAAGGCATATGTCGAGGTCGGTGAGATACGCCTGGTACTCCTCAGTAGTTGTATTTCTTGTGGTGTAACAGCTTATCCACACCGTTCCTCCCACTTTCGCCCAGACAATACCTTTTCGCGGGGTACCCCAGGCTTGCAGATCTTTTTTGGCGGGACCCCTAATTTGTATAGCTACATCGCCCACCCCATCCACGACGTCAGTTAGCCAACTTTCATCTAGTCTTCCCACGTTTGGTTCGCTAATTAGTAAGACATTATAACTTCCGCACCTTGCCATGTGCTCGAGGAGGTCGTCCGCGTTTCTGCAACGGTTAGCATTCAGTTGTAGGGCTGCTATGTTGACATTAGACCTGTCAGTTCCTCGAGCATAGCTCGTCTTATCTATTGATGTGGTGGCCATTGGTGAAATAGAGATGCGGTAGCCTCTGATTCCTTTCCTCTTGGGGCGTCCATAGATTTTAACCTTCCTTTGGTATTTTTTTTCGCTAATTTGTTGCGAGATTTGTCTTCTCGCCTTGCTTAATGCCCTTTTATAAAGGTTACACTTACTCGTACCCGTGCTGTGTCCTGACTTATTGCACAGTGAGCAATACTCTTCATTCTGACAGTCTTTTATGTTGTGCCCTTCTTTCCCACATTTGTGACATTCTTTTGTCCTGTCCGGTCCTTTGCAGTCCGCTGCCATGTGTTCAAACGACTTGCATTTATAGCACTTTCGTATCGTTACTCGTCGTTCTGCCTTACATGTCACTATTCCGATCCGCAGTCCATTGTTAATTATGTTTTCGGAGTGCTCTCTTCCTATTTTGAGCGTGATTGCTTTTGTTCCATTCCAGCCGGGTCTTACCTCACTAAGTCCGAAGGTGTCTATGCCGGTTGTCTTCTTTACTGCATCGGCCACCTCCTCTCTTGTAGTTATAACATCCAGACCCCTGATATGTAGCACTACTTCATTCGCCGAGTCTCCCATTTTTTTAATATTTATTTCCTCTCCCTGTATTGCGTTCTTAATTTTATTCAATACCTCCTTGTTTTTTTCTGTAGTAATCAAGAGTTTACCTTCCTTCGTGCTTCTCATAGTTTTTATTCCGTCTGCCGCGTCGGAGTCCTTCAGCTTATTTCTTATGTCCTGTACCAGAGCTTCGTATTTTTTCCCCTTCTGGTCCACCACTAGGGCATAGGTTTCCCTCTTACTGGGTTCCTTTGTTGGTCTCGTCATCTTAACCATACTTTTCTGGCTGGTTGTATATATTATAGCTCTTGTGTTCCCATCAACCTATCCTAACCTATCCTAACCTATCCTAACCTATCCTAACCTATCCTAACCTATCCTAACCTATCCTAACCTATCCTAACCTATCCTAACCTATCCTAACCTATCCTAACCTATCCTAACCTATCCTAACCTATCCTAACCTATCCTAACCTATCCTAACCTATCCTAACCTATCCTAACCTATCCTAACCTATCCTAACCTATCCTAACCTATCCTAACCTATCCTAACCTATCCTAACCTATCCTAACCTATCCTAACCTATCCTAACCTATCCTAACCTATCCTAACCTATCCTAACCTATCCTAACCTATCCTAACCTATCCTAACCTATCCTAACCTATCCTAACCTATCCTAACCTATCCTAACCTATCCTAACCTATCCTAACCTATCCTAACCTATCCTAACCTATCCTAACCTATCCTAACCTATCCTAACCTATCCTAACCTATCCTAACCTATCCTAACCTATCCTAACCTATCCTAACCTATCCTAACCTATCCTAACCTATCCTAACCTATCCTAACCTATCCTAACCTATCCTAACCTATCCTAACCTATCCTAACCTATCCTAACCTATCCTAACCTATCCTAACCTATCCTAACCTATCCTAACCTATCCTAACCTATCCTAACCTATCCTAACCTATCCTAACCTATCCTAACCTATCCTAACCTATCCTAACCTATCCTAACCTATCCTAACCTATCCTAACCTATCCTAACCTATCCTAACCTATCCTAACCTATCCTAACCTATCCTAACCTATCCTAACCTATCCTAACCTATCCTAACCTATCCTAACCTATCCTAACCTATCCTAACCTATCCTAACCTATCCTAACCTATCCTAACCTATCCTAACCTATCCTAACCTATCCTAACCTATCCTAACCTATCCTAACCTATCCTAACCTATCCTAACCTATCCTAACCTATCCTAACCTATCCTAACCTATCCTAACCTATCCTAACCTATCCTAACCTATCCTAACCTATCCTAACCTATCCTAACCTATCCTAACCTATTATAACCTATCCTAACCTATCCTAACCTATCCTAACCTATCCTAACCTATCCTAACCTATCCTAACCTATCCTAACCTATCCTAACCTATCCTAACCTATCCTAACCTATCCTAACCTATCCTAACCTATCCTAACCTATCCTAATCTATCCTAACCTATTCTAACCAATCCTAACCTATCCAAATCTATCCTAACGTATCATAACCTATCCTGACCCATCCAAACCTATCCTGACATATCCTATCGCAATTGGCCTGGCGATGAACTGGCCTGGCGATGAACTGGCCTGGCGATGAAACGGCCGGCGATGAACTGGCCCGGCGATGAACTGGCCCGGCGATGAACTGGCCCGGCGATGAACTGGCCCGGCGATGAAACGTCCCATCCCCCTAATTTTTATTGTATACAAAAAAGGTTGTTTGAATTTTGTATGAATTTAAAATCACTATTGTTTTAAAAAAAACACTTAAAATTTATTAACAAGAAAAAAAAAGGACCAACAAAAATGTAATAAATGAAAACAAATGAACACAGAAATACAACGATTAAGCTAAACAAACAATGTTAAAATGATCGATGATAAAAATATATGAAATGAACAAATGAATGAAATTGAACGAACGTGATGTGACGATTCAATGAATAATGACACCGACAACTTATAGGTACCCGACGACTTACAAATGATGAAAACTTTACTTGATAAAACTTCGAACTTCACTTCATTTATCCTGAATGCGTTTTTGAACTTGATGTCTGGAGTTCGACTGAATTGTGATGCCCGAATCAAGTTTTCGAACTGTACTGCCATCAAGTTCAAAAACGCATTCAGAATACATGAAGTGAAGTTCGAAGTTTTATCAAGTGAAGTTTTCATCATTTGTAAGTCGTCGCGTACCTATAAGTTGTCGGTGTCATTATTCATTGAATCGTCACATCACGTTCGTTCAATTTCATTCATTTGTTCATTTCATATATTTTTATCATCGATCATTTTATCATTGTTTGTTTAGCTTAATCATTGTATTTCTGTGTTCATTTGTTTTCATTCATTACATTTTTGTTGGTCCTTTTTTTTCTTGTTAATAAATTTTAAGTGTTGTTTTTTTTAAAACAATAGTGATTTTAAATTTATACAAAATTCAAACAACCTTTTTTGTATACAATAAAAATTAGTGCCTTTTGACCAAGGATATTTAGGTAAGTCAATTTATTATTATTATTTTGTGTGTGACCAATCCTGAGCCACCGGAGTTGTTACGGAGGAACGTCGTTAGTGCATAACTCATGCTCTTTATAAACATTAGCACAACAGCAAACGATGTCCCGCATCCCGATAACAATTTGGCGCCCCACGTTGGGCGCCAAATTGTTAACGGGAGGTTGTGGCGTCTTGTAATATTCGTGCTTTATCGTTGACTTATTTAAATGGAGAGCATGATTTTTGCACTTACAAGATGCTCCACCGTAACACTCCGTTAGCTCAGTTAAATACAAAAATATATACTTACTCAGACTTCCTCGTTGTTTCTTTGTCTGGTTTCGGACACACACTTCATTTGATTTTTGGGTTTAATTTAGTTTGAATAAAATGAATATGTGAACGCTAATATTCCAACAACAACAATATAATTTATTATAACAACCAAACCGAGAAATGAAAAAGAATGAAGACAATGAATATACAGATGAAAAGAAAGTAAATGAACGTAAATATGAAATGACAATACAATAATTTACAGTGACGACGACTTACGATTAACAAAAATGAATACTGACAAATGAAATGATGAACGACGGAAAATGATTTACGCGGACACTGATGACACGGAATGGTTATGCACTGATGAACTGTCTTGAAGATGTCGTGACTTGCACTATGATGTTTTTGATTCGACTCGCGATGAAATGATAATTGTTTGAGTTTAGACTCAACTGTTCTTGATGATGTTCCCAGGATAACTGACTTCTTCCCTCTTCGATCTTCCCAACCACCGATGTCTTCACCCCCGCCATGTATCTTGGGGGTGACGGTGATTGGTCGAAGGTTGTGGTGGAGGAAGTTTCGGGATGGGGTTGCGCAGTGGCAACTTCTACCAGAGGCCAAAAGTTTTGGGCCTCTGGTTTCGGACCGTTCTGGCGTGTCGAAGATGTGCTGCAGATGTTACGACCATAAACCTTTGTTCTCGGAGTTTTTCCCAAACCCGACGAAGATTTCTAAAGGCTTTGTCTTCCTGGTCGTAAACATCTACAGCTCGCCAGGAGGTTTATAATGGTGGCCCTCGGAGGTGCGGAGTTTTATGACGGTGCGTCTTCGGGGTTGTAAAATTCGGGCGTTGGGCTTGGTGCGCGGTTTACGATGGGGATGTTTGTTAATACGTAGCCGTATTGTGTTGGTCACGTTCCGGTGCGAAATGTACAACTACCTACTTATAATATTTACAAAAATATATACAAAAGAACATCGAATGAATATTTACGAACTTGAAGGCTCAGTCAACTTAGCCCCCCGAAGTTTGATTTTTTTGAAAAAGCTATTGCGCTAGACGGGCGTTAGCTAGCGCCAGCTAGCGCCACAAAAATTAGAGCTAGCGCCATTACGACAAGAAAGTTACGGGGGTTTGAACTTTCGGGGGGCTAGGTTGATGCTAGCCCCCGAGTTTGGATTTTTTAAGTTTTTTTACACTATTCGGATTCCTCAGAGCTAGCGCCAGCTAGCGCCAGCTAGCGCCACCAATTTAAAAGCTAGCGCTACCCCCACAATATTTTAATCAAATTAGGCGGAAAAGCTTGCTTAGAGCAAGCGCCAGCAGAATATGAAAAAAAAATTCTCTCAAAAAAATCAGGTAAAAAAATATTCACATCCAAACTTTGATACGAGAGCTTTCACATCCTGTGTGCGTATTACCATTTACTTGCTGAATTTCAATACAAAATTATGTCTGGCATTTAAAATACTGCTTCCAAAAATATATCGGCCTTATAACTACCTTATTTATGTTTATAGACATCAGCTATTATATATATGATGCATGGAAGACAGTAGCGTAACTAAAAATTGTGTTTTCACTCCTTGCTAATTTAATTCGTCATAACTCGGAAACTAACCAATACGATTTTAATTTTTCTTTCGTCGTTGAAACACCTAAAATGATGTTTATTAACACTGCTAACAAGAGAGCTAGCGCCAGCAAGACAGATTGATTTTTTACTCCTTGATAATTTAAGTCGTTATAACTCGGAAACTAACTGTACGATTTCAATTTTTTTTTCGTTGATTGAATCACTAAAGTAATTTTTATAACCACTGCTAACAAGAAAGCTAGCCCAGTAAGACAGTGGCGTACCTGACGATTGATTTTTTACTCCTTGATAATTTAAGTCGTTATAACTCGGAAACTAACTGTACGATTTCAATCTTTTTTTCGTTAATTAAATCACTAAAGTAATGTTTATAACCACTGCTAACAACAAAGCTAGCGCCAGTAAGACAGTGGCGTACCTGACGATTGATTTTTTACTCCTTGATAATTTAAGTCGTTATAACTCGGAAACTAACTGTACGATTTCAATTTTTTGTTCGTTGATTGAATGACTAAAGTAATGTTTAAAACCACTGCCAACAAGAAAGCTAGCGCCAGTAAGACAGTGGCGTACCTGACGATTGATTTTTTACCCCTTGATAATTTAAGTCGTTATAACTCGGAAACTAACTGTACGATTTCAATTTTTTTTTCGTTGGTTGAATGAATAAGGTAATGTTTATAACCACTGCCAACAAGATAGCTAACGCCAGTAAGACAGTGGCGTACCTGACGATTGATTCTTTACCACTTGATAACTTAAGTCGTTATAACTCGGAAACTAACTGTACGATTTCATTTTTTTTTTTCGTTGACTGAATAACTAAAGTAATGTTTATAACCACTGCCAACAAGAAAGCTAGCGCCAGTAAGACAGTGGAGTACCTGACGATTGATTTTCTACTCCTTGATAATTTAAGTCGTTATAACTCGGAAACTAACTGTACGATTTCAATTTTTTTTCGTTGATTAAATCAAAAAAGTAATGTTTATAACCACTGCCAACAAGAAAGCTAGCGCCAGTAAGACAGTGGCGTACCTGAAGATTGATTTTTTACCCCTTGATAATATTAGTCGTTATAACTCGGAAACTAACTGTACGATTTCAATTTTTTGTTCGTTGATTGAATGACTATAGTAATGTTTATAACCACTGCCAACAAGAAAGCTAGCGCCAGAAAGACAGTGGCGTACCTGACGATTAAGGTAATGTTTATAACCACTGCAAACAAGAAAGCTAGCGCCAGTAAGACAGTGGCGTACCTGACGATTGATTCTTTACCCCTTAATAACTTAAGTCGTTATAACTCGGAAACTAACTGTACGATTTCAATTTTTTTTTTCGTTGACTGAATGACTAAAGTAATGTTTATATTCACTGCCAACAAGAAAGCTAGCGCCAGTAAGACAGTGGCGTACCTGACGATTGATTTTTTCTCCCTTGATAATTTAAGTCGTTATAACTCGGAAACTAACTGTACGATTTCAATTTTTTTTTCGTTGATGGAATGACTAAAGTAATGTTTATAACCACTGCTAACAAGAAAGTACCTGACGAATGATTTTTTACTCCTTGATAATTTAAGTCGCTATAACTCGGAAACTGACTGTACGATTTCATTTTTTTTTCGTTGATTAACTCATAAAAGTAATGTTTATAACCACTGCTAACAAGAAAGCTAGCGCCAGTAAGACAGTGGCGGAACTGACGATTGATTTTTTACCCCTTGATAATTTAAGTCGTTATAACTCGGAAACTAACTGTACGATTTCAATTATTTTTTCGTTGATTGAATGACTAGAGCAATGTTTATAACCACTGCCAACAAGAAAGCTAGCGCCAGTAAGACAGTGGCGTACCTGACGATTGATTTTTTACTCCTTGATAATTTAAGTCGTTATAACTCGGAAAATAACTGTACGATTTCAATTTTTTTTTCGTTGATTTAATGACTAAAGTAATGTTTATAACCAGTGCCAACAAGAAAGCCAGCGCCAGTAAGACAGTGGCGTACTTGCCGATTGATTTTTTACTCCAAGATAATTTAAGTCGCTATAACTCGGAAACTAACTGTACGATTTCAATTTTTTTTTCGTTGATTAAATCACAAAAGTAATGTTTATAACCACTGCCAAAAAGAAAGCTAGCGCCAGTAAGACAGTGGCGGAGCTGACGATTGATTTTTTACCCCTTGATAATTTAAGTCGTTATAACTCGGAAACTAACTGTACGATTTCAATCTTTTTTTCGTTGATTGAATGACTAAGGTAATGTTTATAACCACTGCCAACAAGAAAGCTAGCGCCAGTAAGACAGTGGCGTACCTGACGATTAATTCTTTACCCCTTGATAACTTAAGTCGTTATAACTCGGAAAGTAATTCTACGATTTCATTTTTTTTTTTCGTTGACTGAATGACTAAAGTAATGTTTATAATCACTGCCAACAAGAAAGCTAGCGCCAGTAAGACAGTGGCGTACCTGACGATTGATTCTTTCTCCCTTGATAATTTAAGTCGTTATAACTCGGAAACTAACTGTACGATTTCAATTTTTTTTTCGCTAATGGAATGACTAAAGTAATGTTTATAACCAGTGCCAACAAGAAAGCTAGCGCCAGCAAGACAGTGGCGTACCTGACGATTGGTTTTTTACTCCTTGATAATTTAAGTCGTTATAACTCGGAAACTAACTGTACAATTTCAATTTTTTTTTCGTTGTTTAAATCACAAAAGTAATGTTTATAACCACTGCCAACAAGAAAGCTAGCGCCAGTAAGACAGTGGCGTACCTGACGATTGATTTTTTACTCCTTGATAATTTAAGTCGTTATAACTCGGAAACTAACTGTACGATTTCAATCTTTTTTTCGTTAATTAAATCACTAAAGTAATGTTTATAACCACTGCTAACAACAAAGCTAGCGCCAGTAAGACAGTGGCGTACCTGACGATTGATTTTCTACTCCTTGATAATTTAAGTCGTTATAACTCGGAAACTAACTGTACGATTTCAATTTTTTGTTCGTTGATTGAATGACTAAAGTAATGTTTAAAACCACTGCCAACAAGAAAGCTAGCGCCAGTAAGACAGTGGCGTACCTGACGATTGATTTTTTACCCCTTGATAATTTAAGTCGTTATAACTCGGACACTAACTGTACGATTTCAATTTTTTGTTCGTTGATTGAATGACTATAGTAATGTTTATAACCACTGCCAACAAGAAAGCTAGCGCCAGAAAGACAGTGGCGTACCTGACGATTAAGGTAATGTTTATAACCACTGCAAACAAGAAAGCTAGCGCCAGTAAGACAGTGGCGTACCTGACGATTGATTCTTTACCCCTTAATAACTTAAGTCGTTATAACTCGGAAACTAACTGTACGATTTCAATTTTTTTTTCGTTGACTGAATGACTAAAGTAATGTTTATATTCACTGCCAACAAGAAAGCTAGCGCCAGTAAGACAGTGGCGTACCTGACGATTGATTTTTTCTCCCTTGATAATTTAAGTTGTTATAACTCGGAAACTAACTGTACGATTTCAATTTTTTTTTCGTTGATTTAATGACTAAAGTAATGTTTATAGCCAGTGCCAACAAGAAAGCCAGCGCCAGTAAGACAGTGGCGTACCTGCCGATTGATTTTTTACTCCTAGATAATTTAAGTCGCTATAACTCGGAAACTAACTGTACTATTTCAACTTTTTTTTCGTTGATTAAATCACAAAAGTAATGTTTATAACCACTGCCAAAAAGAAAGCTAGCGCCAGTAAGACAGTGGCGGAGCTGATGATTTATTTTTTACCCCTTAATAATTTAAGTCGTTATAACTCGGAAACTAACTGTACGATTTCAATCTTTTTTTCGTTGATTGAATGACTAAGGTAATGTTTATAACCACTGCCAACAAGAAAGCTAGCGCCAGTAAGACAGTGGCGTACCTGACGATTAATTCTTTACCCCTTGATAACTTAAGTCGTTATAACTCGGAAACTAACTGTACGATTTCAATTTTTTTTTCGTTGACTGAATGACTAAAGTAATGTTTATAATCACTGCCAACAAGAAAGCTAGCGCCAGTAAGACAGTGGCGTACCTGACGATTGATTCTTTCTCCCTTGATAATTTAAGTCGTTATAACTCGGAAACTAACTGTACGATTTCAATTTTTTTTTCGTTAATGGAATGACTAAAGTAATGTTTATAACCAGTGCCAACAAGAAAGCTAGCGCCAGCAAGACAGTGGCGTACCTGACGATTGGTTTTTTACTCCTTGATAATTTAAGTCGTTATAACTCGGAAACTAACTGTACAATTTCAATTTTTTTTTGTTGTTTAAATCACAAAAGTAATGTTTATAACCACTGCCAACAAGAAAGCTAGCGCCAGTAAGACAGTGGCGTACCTGACGTTTGATTTTTTACCCCTTGATAATTTAAGACGTTATAACTGGGAAACTAACTGTACGATTTCAATTTTTTGTTCGTTGATTGAATGACTAAAGTAATGTTTATAACCACTGCCAACAAGAAAGCTAGCGCCAGTAAGACAGTAGCGTACCTGACGATTGATTTTTTACCCCTTGATAATTTAAGTCGTTATAACTCGGAAACTAACTGGACGATTTCAATTTTTTGTTTGTTGATTGCATGACTAAAGTAATGTTTATAACCACTGCCAACAAGAAAGCTAGCGCCAGTAAGACAGTGGCGTACCTGACGATTGATTTTTTACCCCTTGATAATTTAAGACGTTATAACTGGGAAACTAACTGTACGATTTCAATTTTTTGTTCGTTGATTGAATGACTAAAGTAATGTTTATAACCACTGCCAACAAGAAATCTAGCGCCAGTAAGACAGTAGCGTACCTGACGATTGATTTTTTACCTCTTGATAATTTAAGTCGTTATAACTCGGAAACTAACTAGACGATTTCAATTTTTTGTTTGTTGATTGCATGACTAAAGTAATGTTTATAACCACTGCCAACAAGACAGCTAGCGCAAGTAAGACAGTGGCGTACCTGACGATTGATTTTTTACCCCTTGATAATTTAAGACGTTATAACTGGGAAACTAACTGTACGATTTCAATTTTTTGTTCGTTGATTGCATGACTAAAGTAATGTTTATAACCACTGCCAACAAGAAATCTAGAGCCAGTAAGACAGTAGCGTACCTGACGATTGATTTTTTACCCCTTGATAATTTAAGTCGTTCTAACTCGGAAACTAACTGTACGATTTCAATTTTTTTTTCGTTGAATAAATCACTAAAGTAATGTTTATAACCACTGCCAACAAAAAAGCTAGCGCTAGTAAGACAGTGGCGTACCTGACGATTGATTTTTCACTCCTTGATAATTTAAGTCGTTATAACTCGGAAACTAACTGTACAATTTCAATTTTTTTTTTCGTTGAATAAATCACAAAAGTAATGTTGATAACCACTGCCAGCAAGAAAGCTAGCGCTAGTAAGACAGTGGCGTACCTGACGATTGATTTTTTACCCCTTGATAATTTAAGACGTTGTAACTCGGAAACCAACTGTACGATTTCAATCTTTTGTTCGTTGATTTAATGACTAAAGTAATGTTTATAACCACTGCCAACAAGAAAGCTAGCGCCAGTAAGACAGTAGCGTACCTGACGATTGATTTTTTACCCCTTGATAATTTAAGTCGTTATAACTCGGAAACTAACTGTACGATTTCAATTTTTTGTTCGTTGATTGAATGAGTAAAGTAATGTTTATAATCACTGCCAACGAAAAAGCTAGCGCTAGTAAGACAGTGGCGTACCTGACGATTGATTTTTTACTCCTTGATAATTTAAGTCGTTATAACTCGGAAACTAACTGTACGATTTCAATTTTTTGTTCGTTGATTGAATGAGTAAAGTAATGTTTATAACCACTGCCAACGAAAAAGCTAGCGCTAGTAAGACAGTGGCGTACCTGACGATTGATTTTTTACTCCTTGATAATTTAAGTTGTTATAACTCGGAAACTAACTGTACAATTTCAATTTTTTTTTCGTTGATTAAATCACAAAAGTAATGTTTATGACCACTGCCAGCAAGAAAGCTAGCGCCAGTAAGACAGTGGCGTACCTGACGATTGATTTTTTACCCCTTGATAATTTAAGACGTTGTAACTCGGAAACCAACTGTACGATTTCAATTTTTTGTTCGTTGATTTAATGACTAAAGTAATGTTTATAACCACTGCCAACAAGAAAGCTAGCGCCAGTAAGACAGTAGCGTACCTGACGATTGATTTTTTACCCCTTGATAATTTAAGTCGTTATAACTCGGAAACTAACTGTACGATTTCAATTTATTTTTCGTTGAATAAATCACTAAAGTAATGTTTATAACCACTGCCAACAAAAAAGCTAGCGCTAGTAAGACAGTGGCGTACCTGACGATTGATTTTTTACCCCTTGATAATTTAAGACGTTGTAACTCGGAAACCAACTGTACGATTTCAATTTTTTGTTCGTTGATTAAATGACTAAAGTAATGTTTATAACCACTGCCAACAAGAAAGCTGGCGCCAGTAAGACAGTAGCGTACCTGACGATTGATTTTTTACCCCTTGATAATTTAAGTCGTTATAACTCGGAAACTAACTGTACGATTTCAATTTTTTTTTCGTTGAATAAATCACTAAAGTAATGTTTATAACCACTGCCAACAAAAAAGCTAGCGCTAGTAAGACAGTGGCGTACCTGACGATTGATTTTTTACCCCTTGATAATTTAAGACGTTGTAACTCGGAAACCAACTGTACGATTTCAATTTTTTGTTCGTTGATTTAATGACTAAAGTAATGTTTATAACCACTGCCAACAAGAAAGCTAGCGCCAGTAAGACAGTAGCGTACCTGACGATTGATTTTTTACCCCTTGATAATTTAAGTCGTTATTACTCGGAAACTAACTGTACGATTTCAATTTTTTGTTCGTTGATTGAATGAGTAAAGTAATGTTTATAACCACTGTTAACGAAAAAGCTAGCGCTAGTAAGACAGTGGCGTACCTGACGATTGATTTTTTACTCCTTGATAATTTAAGTCATTATAACTCGGAAACTAACTGTACGATTTCAATTTTTTTTTCGATGAATAAATCACTAAAGTAATGTTTATAACCGCTGCCAACAAGAAAGCTAGCGCCAGTAAGACAGTGGCGTACATGACGATTGATTTTTTACCCCTTGATAATTTAAGTCGTTATAACTCGGAAACTAACTGTACGATTTCAGTTTTTTTTTTTTTCGTTGATTGAAAAAATAATTTTAATCGTACAGTTAGTTTCCGAGTTATAACGACTTAAATTATCAAGGGGTAAAAAATCAATCGTCAGGTCCGCCACTGTCTTACTGGCGCTAGCTTTCTTGTTGGCAGTGGTTATAAACATTACTTTAGTGATTTAATCAAAGAAAAAAATTTTAAATCGTACAGTTAGTTTCCGAGTTATAGCGATTTAAATTATCAAGGAGTAAAAAATCAATCGTCAGGTACGCCACTGTCTTACTGGCGCTAGCTTTCTTGTTAGCACTGGTTATAAACATTACCTTAGTCATTCCATCAACAAAAAAAAAAATTTAAATCGTACAGTTAGTTTCCGAGTTATAACGACTTAAATTATCAAGGGGTAAAAAATTAATCGTCAGGTCCGCCACTGTCTTACTGGCGCTAGCTATATTTTTGGCAGTGGTTATAAACATTACTTTTTTGATTTAATCAACGAAAAAAAAATTGAATTCGTACAGTTAGTTTCCGAGTTATAGCGACTTAAATTATCAAGGAGTAAAAAATTAATCGGCAGGTACGCCACTGTCTTACTGGCGCTAGCTTTCTTGTTGGCACTGGTTATAACAATTACTTTATTCATTCAATCAACGAAAAAAAATTGAAATCGTACAGTTATTTTCCGAGTTATAACGACTTAAATTATCAAGGAGTAAAAAATCAACCGTCAGGTACGCCACTGTCTTACTGGCGCTAGCTTTCTTGTTGGCAGTGGTTATAAACATTGCTTTAGTCATTCAATCAACGAAAAAAAAATTGAAATCGTACAGTTAGTTTCCGAGTTATAACGACTTAAATTATCAAGGGGTAAAAAATCAATCGTCAGTTTCGCCACTGTCTTACTGGCGCTAGCTTTCTTGTTGACAGTGGTTATAAACATTACTTTTGTGATTTAATCAACGAAAGAAAAATTGAAATCGTACAGTTAGTTTTCGAGTTATAGCGACATAAATTATCAAGGAGTAAAAAATCAATCGTCAGGTACGCCACTGTCTTACTAGCGCTAGCTTTCTTGTTGGCACTGGTTATAAACATTACTTTACTTATTCCATCAACGAAAAAAAAATTGAAATCGTACAGTTAGTTTCCGAGTTATAACGACTTAAATTATCAAGGGAGAAAAAATCAATCGTCAGGTACGCCACTGTCTTACTGGCGCTAGCTTTCTTGTTGGCAGTGATTATAAACATTACTTTAGTCATTCAGTCAACGAAAAAAAATTGAAATCGTACAGTTAGTTTCCGAGTTATAACGACTTAAGTTATTAAGAGGTAAAGAATCAATCGTCAGGTACGCCACTGTCTTACTGGTGCTAGCTTTCTTGTTTGCAGTGGTTATAAACATTACCTTATTTATTCAATCAACGAAAAAAAAATTGAAATCGTACAGTTGGTTTCCGAGTTATAACGACTTAAATTATCAAGGGGTAAAATATCAATCGTCAGGTACGCCACTGTCTTACTGGCGCTAGCTTTCTTGTTGGCAGTGCTTATAAACATTACTTTAGTCATTCAATCAACGAACAAAAAATTGAAATCGTATAGTTAGTTTCCGAGTTATAACGACTTAAATTATCAAGGAGTAAAAAATCAATCGTCAGGTACGCCACTGTCTTACTGGCGCTAGCTTTCTTGTTAGCAGTGGTTATAAACATTACTTTAGTGATTCAATCAATATTTTTTTTAACTGGTTCATTACAACACTTTGTCCAGTGTATTCATTACTGCCAAGAAGTTAATGGAGAGCACTTTGAACATATATTGTAAAATAAAAAATCATTTATTGTTTAATATTTAATTTTTTCATTTGACTCTTTAATATTTTTTTTAATTTTTGATCAAAAATAGAACATGCATTTGTGGTATTGCAGCATTTAGAAAAAGTACTCGTTTGGCTGTTTCCATACTTTTCAAAATCCGGTTTATCGATGAAAAGACAAGTATTTTTAAAATAAGGTATATGGTTGTAATCAGAATAAAGGTCTATAAAAGTTGTAAAATAAAAAAAATTGAATTTGTGATACGACGGGATAATTCGTATCTTAGGTCCTTTTAAATAATACTCCATCTTCCGACTTTATCCATTAATTATATTCTTTTCCATATTAATTTACATTTCCAATTTACTACAGTGTATTCGATGAATGGACATAATAGTTGATTACGCAAAAATTCGTCTGGCCGGCGCTCGTGTATTATTGCTGACTCGCGTCTGTGCGATTGTTGTCTATCGGTTCATTCTTTAATTGATTTAAAGCTGATGTGTGTTTAAAAACAACACGGTTGTTTTAATAACATCTAATTAAACAAGGTAATTAATTAATTCGGTTTTAATATCTGTACGTGCTCTTGCGTACATTTTAATAACATGAATTTTACTAACGTGATCTTGAATTGTCACGCACGTCCTTAACATTAGATGAACCTTTAAATAATTAATTGTTATATTAACAATAATTGAGAAATAATGATTTTTCAGTAAATCAACTAATTATGCCATTACACCACCCCTTCACGAAAAAGGCGGACGTTAATTTTTTTTTTTTGACGTCCGGCTTCCTCGTTGCAACTAGTCTAAAAATAATTTATATGGTGCATTTACATATTACGTCTGCGCATATACATTTTAATAAACTATTACTTTCTAATTTACCTGAACTGGGTAAATTGTACATATCTTAACTTATTCGAAAATATTTACATATTGTTGTCAAGTCGAATTACAACTTACTAATCGAAGTATTATTTATTAACGATTTCTTATTATCTAATCAAAATAGTGTTTATTCGTGAGATCTTAATATCTAATCGAAATATTATTTATACACGAAATTTTATTATCTAATCGAAGGCCTTCACTTATTCTAAAAAAAAAAAAAATTACATTATATTTACAATGCTTTTGAGTATTTGACTACTCTATTGAGGTGAACCGTCGATGTCTTACCCTGCATGTCGACAATTTTGCAGTTGACACCGCACAGTTCAATTGCCTCGTATGGCCCTTTGTACACGGGGTCCAGCTTTGTTCTGGCCTCATTCGTAATTAATACCAAATCTCCTATCTTCACTTTGCTTGGTCTTGCATTTGTGTCATGCTTCAACTTCCTCGTGGCTTTAATTTCACGTAGTATTTTGTTTGTTCTATCAAGTGCTACTTGAAGCCTAAATTTAGCTTCTTTTGAATAATCGTCTACATTGTACAGGGGGTCGATATTGTTCTGCAAAAAGTCTTCGGGTATGGTAGGACTTTTTGCGAAAATTAATTCGTAGGGGCAATAGTTGTGGACTGTGGAAGGTGTAGTGTTATAACAGTAAGTATAATAGCGTATCCATAGATCCCAATCATCTCTGTGATCGCTCACATACATTCTTAAATATTCATTTAGGACTCTATGGTTTCGTTCTACTGTACCTATTGTTTGAGGTCGGTATGGGGTAGAGGTTATATGTCGTATGTCGAATAGTTTCGTCAGTTCACTGAGTGTCTCGTTAACATATTCTGTGCCCATATCTGTTCTTAACACCTTCATTGGACCATAAATTAGAATGAAATTTTCGAAAATAGCTTTTGCCAATGTTTTAGCTTCTTTATTAGGTATTGGCGCTATTACCACGTATTTGGTTAATTCGCATTCCATTGTTACTGCATAACAATTTCCGTCAATTGTTTTTGCAAGGGGGCCTATTGTATCGACGATGACGATAGCAAATGCTTTCACGGGGGTTTCTGTAATGCAAAGTGGTTGGATATTCCGTATACGAGCCTTATTAATTTGGCAATCGTGACAAGTTTTTAAGAAATCTGACACATCTTTGTGCATATTTCTCCAAAAATATCGAGATTATAGCTTAGCAAGAAGTTTTTTCCTTCCGCAATGACCTCCTAGGATTGGGTCTGTATGAAATTTCGAGATTAAATTTTGTCTAGAGTCTTTATTATTAATAATTTCGATTGGCTTAGTAAGCAATATTTTCAGCTTTTTGAGAGATTTATTCCCGATTCTCTTAAAATCGAGTGACGGTACATATTTAAAAATTTCATCATTTAAATCGAGCTTTACTTCATTAATATTATGATCACTGGTTGCTATTTCCAACCAAGACATGACCGGCTCTAATGCGGGTTTGTCTGTAGTGAAACCGTCAATATATATAGTAATGGGTGCGCACCATTTATTTCTTATTACAGCTCGAGGACTCTCATTTAATAAAAATGCCAATTTACATGCGTTTTTTGCTTCGAAGTTTTCTAACACTTCGTATACTTTTGTTTCGTTTTCGTGTTTTTCGTTTGCTACTTTTGTTTCATTTTCGCGGTTTTGTTTCCGTGTTTTTGACCTTGTTTGCATGGCTAGTATTGCTGCTTGCGTTTCACGAATTTCCTTCAGATCTTTTATAGTGATGCGCGATAGTGCATCTGCTCCCACGTTGTCTGCTCCTTTTATGTACTCTATCTCGAAGTCGTATTCCTCGAGATCGAATCTCATGCGTGTTAGTTTAGACGAAGGATTCTTCATAGAGAATAAATATACTAAGGGTCTGTGATCAGATTTAACTAAGAATTTTTGTCCGTAGACATATGGTCTGAAGTGTTTGACTGCCCAGTGTATTGCTGCAAGTTCTTTTTCAATTGTTGATTTATTTATCTCTCCCTTTGTGAAGGTACGTGAAGCGTAACCTATTGGTAAATCGATGCCGTTTTCTTCTTGGCTTAGGATTGCTCCGCACGCGAAATTTGAAGCGTCCGTTGTAATTATGAACGGTTTATTAAACTGCGGATATTGAAGAATAGGCGGTTTGATTAGCATATTTTTTAGTGCTTGAAAAGATTTTTCACAGTCTTCTGTCCAGTTGAATTCTGAGTTTTTCCTTGTTAGTTTATTTAAGCAGTAAGTGTGTGTTGCAAAATCCTTAATGAATCTGCGATAATAGTTGCAAAATGCTACGAATCTTTTTACTGCATCTGCGTCCGTAGGTCGTGGGTATTGTCTTATTGCTTCGAATTTTGAGCTGTCTGGCAAAATACCGTGATCCGTAATTTGATGTCCTAGAAAAGTTACCTCTTTGCGAAAAAATTTGCATTTCTCGGGATTTAGTTTGAGATTGTATTTTCTGCATGTTTCAAAAACTGTTTCTAGATTTCTCATGTGGTGCTTCTCTGAACATCCAGTTACGATCAAATCGTCCATGTACATGAATGCTTTTTCAGGCCGTAATGCTGCGAATGCTAAGCTCATCATTCGTTGAAAGCTGTTGGGACTCACCGATAATCCGAACGGTAGTCTCTTGAATCTGTAACTTCCTGAATCCGTGCTGAAACTTGTGATGTCACGTGATTCTTCGGCTAATGGGATTTGATGAAATCCTGACATAAGATCTAAAACTGAGAACCATTTTGCTCTTCCAAGTTGATCTAGTACATCATCTATTCGGGGAAGTGGGAACCGATCAGCCATCAGCTTTTTGTTTACTTGTCTGAAATCTATTACTAATCTCCACTTTTTCTCTCCTGTTGCCGATTTTTTGGGTACTAAAAGTATTGGTGAGTTATAGGAACTTGTAGACGGTTCAATTATGTCGTTTTGGTACATTTTGTCCACTTGTCGTCTTACTTCGTCTTTTTGTACATATGGCATCCTGTAATTTTTTATGTACACCGGAATGTCGTCTGATGTCTTAAGTTTTTGCTCATAAAAATTGTTGGGTGTCAACAGATCGTCTCTTAGTGAGAATACGTCAGAGTATTTTGTGCAGAGTTTTGTTAGATCTTTCTTTATATTTTCTGGAAATTCCATATCTAATTGCGAAAGTAACGCGTTTTTCCTATCTTCCACGTCGTTTATGTATTCGTACACGTAGTAATTATCTAAGGTTTCGTTTTGCAGCTTAACGTTTTCGAGTGTTACGTTATGGTCGTTTGTATTTATAAATGTGATATACGCCTTATTTCCGTATGCAAGACTACGCTGTGAATAAACTCCCGGTGCGATTTCTTGATTATCAACCAATGATTTATCTAGTGGATTTACTAACGATACTTCGCGAGTGATTTCTGACCATGCCGGAAATATTATGCAGTCATCTTCTGGCCCGTTTGTGATTTTAACGTTTGTGCTACATGTAGGTGTTTTTATTATCAACGTCCAATTTTCGTAATTTAGCGTACATTTGTACGTGCTTAAAAAATCTCGACCTAATATTCCTTCTACAGGTATTGGGAAATCTGTTTCCACTACCTGGAATGTTTGCTCTAAAAGATGTGAGTTTACTAATAATTTACCTGAGATTGCTTGATTAGTTTTAATTGAAGTGCTTGTAACTCCATGAATTGTGAAATTTTTTGAATAAATGGGGTATTCGCGATCGATTGCGTTTCTTTTAATTAACGAAATATCTGCGCCTGTATCTACTAAAAATTTACATTTTCTTTTGAAAAAATCTGTGCCGATGCTTACAAAATTTGAGTATGAAAGTGAGAACGTACTTAGTTTTCGTGAGTTTTTTCCCCCGTCCGCCGTGGTTGGGGGGACTCGGAGTTTTCCGACTCGTACTGCCTAACATGAGCTCTATTATTTCTATCTGAGGAATACGTATTTCTGTCCGAATGATACGTATTTCTGTCCGAATGATATGAATTTCTCCCTTGGTACCTATCGTAACGATTGTTTCTGTAATTCCCGCGATTGCTGTATCTGTTGTAATTTCCTCTGTGGTTTTGTCGCGAATGATAGTTATTATTGTTTCTGTACGGTTTTTCCGGATGTGTTGCCATCATTATGTTTGAACTTACATTGCTTTGATCTACCGTGAGAAATTTTGTAATGGCGTCGTCGACGTTTTCGAAGCTTCCTGCTTCCATTACAAGTTTAGTGCGGTCTGACCGAGCGTTTGATTTTAGTGCTTGCACTGCTCTATTTTTGGTGAATATTTCGGCTGTCTCTGTGTTTACGCCTTCCGAGATATAAGCCATTAATAACTTAGAAGTAATATCTTCAATTTGTTTTGTAAAATGATTCGCGTCTAGACCAGTTTGTTTAACATTTTGCAATTTTGCTTCGAGTATGTGCGATTTTTCGCCCTTACATTTGTTTGTTAATATATTAATCACGTCGTCCACTTCCGTGATGTTATCGGGAATTAACATTCTCGCTTTAGCTGTTAGTCTCGTTTTTATGAGTGCGATTGCATTTAATTCGTTATTCGTCACGTTTTGTTTTAAAAGTTTTATTGCGTCAACAAATGAGGTGAGGGTCGTGGCATTCCCATCGAACGATTTAGGCAGAATTTTATCCGCTAAATTAAAAAATTCGATCGTTGTTAGTGCCATGTCTGTCATGAATTTTATTTCTTCGTACTTAATATTTTGTGTATAATGTTGGGGTATTGTTATGTCCGCGCGTAATCTATCTACTGCGATTAGAAATCTATCGCGAGCATAGTTTAAATGAGTATCTAATATCTTTTCGTGATCTTTCGACAATTTTTCCCGATATGTTACGTTTATTTTCACGAATTCGTTATATATTTCTATTAATTTTGTAACAATATCCCTTTTTACTGATTCTTGTTTAGGTGTTTCTTTCTTTATAGCCCTTTTTGTTTGTTTTATGAATCTGTCTTTGGTTTCTGATAATACTACTTCGATTTGTTCCCAAGTTGGCATGCTAATTAATGCAATACCCAGCAATAGTGAAGGTACATTTTAACATAACTAATCTTAAATTATAAATATATATACGCACACACGTGACACACTAGAATGTTCACTTAAAGTCTTGAATATTTCGCGAATTGTTCGATTGACACGTAATAAATACCGTACTGCTTCTTCTGACTGGAGACAGATGTCCTAGATATTGGCTGTGCTGGCATACCTTTTCTTTAATGTCCTCCTGTGATGTGTATATATGTTCCAAATTAGTTCCATTACCCGGAGTGCTAATAATATATACAATATTATTTTTATGTCTTGATTAGAGATGTTGACTTCCATTGTGTTAATTATTTCGCCGGTGTTGTCAATTTGTTTCGTACTAGAAGAACCCATTTTTATTAGTTTAAGTGATTACCTTATCCCTTGATTTTTGTAGGCAATTTCCATTAATTTTCGATATATTATTTAATTTTCCATAAGTTCGTCGCTGGTAAGGATCGCCATGTGATACGACGGGATAATTCGTATCTTAGGTCCTTTTAAATAATACTCCATCTTCCGATTTTATCCATTAATTATATTCTTTTCCATATTAATTTACATTTCCAATTTACTACAGTGTATTCGATGAATGGACATAATAGTTGATTACGCAAAAATTCGTCTGGCCGGCGCTCGTGTATTATTGCTGACTCGCGTCTGTGCGATTGTTGTCTATCGGTTCATTCTTTAATTGATTTAAAGCTGATGTGTGTTTAAAAACAACACGGTTGTTTTAATAACATCTAATTAAACAAGGTAATTAATTAATTCGGTTTTAATATCTGTACGTGCTCTTGCGTACATTTTAATAACATGAATTTTACTAACGTGATCTTGAATTGTCACGCACGTCCTTAACATTAGATGAACCTTTAAATAATTAATTGTTATATTAACAATAATTGAGAAATAATGATTTTTCAGTAAATCAACTAATCATGCCATTACAAATTCCATTTAAAATAATTTAAGATAGCGTCCGTATGTGAAAATTCTGAGAATCATTTTAGATTTTTTCACGCCAAATTGTTCAAGAAAATATCCCATTTAGAAATCCCAATTTTGGTGGTTCTGTTTTTAGCCGTATTCACGTGAGAGCCGTGTTTCCATACTTTGTAGCGACCCTGTATATGTATATATATATATATATATATATATATATATATATATATATATATATATATACAGGGTGAGTCGGGAGGAGCGCACCAAACTCTAGGAGTGTATTATACACGTGAAAATAATGTAAAAAAACTCATTTGTTCTTATCCGATTTTCATTTGTTTTCAAGTTATTGCGTAATTAAAAATGTTCATTTAGCTTTCCACTTCTATCTGAATTTTAACATTATCAAAGTATGCCATGTTCAAGGCTTGTAAACATTTGATAATTCTGACGTTTTGATGAACTGTCAGTGTACGGTGAACAGTAACTGAACGTTTAAGTTCGAATTAATGTGATTGTTAGTGTTGCAAAATGCCACATACTTATTCAAATTTAGAATATGCAAATATGGTGTTTGTATATGGTTTCTGTAATGGAAATGCTACAGCTGTTGTTGAAGAATATCGTGAACGTTTTCCACACCAAAGACATCCTGATAAAAACATATTTATTAGAGTTTTCAACAAATTGTGCGAGACTGGTAAGCTTCCCAGTGCTAACATAACATATGAGCGCGCTGCTCGACAAGGTTTTGTAGAAGTAGAAAATATTCTGCATCTAGTAGAAGAAGATGCAACTACTAGCTCACGGAGATTTGCCACTCACGAGCAAGGCTTATATCCTTATCACGTTCAGAGAGTACAGCACCTACAACCAGGGGATTACGCTAACCGTACGGAATTTTGTCGGTGGATAAATAATAATCATCGTAATGTATCGAGTATACTCTTTACGGATGAAGCTACATTTATCCGTGATGGCATTAACTCTCATGTATGGTCTGATGAAAATCCCCACGCAACAGTCGAAAGCAATTTTCAACATCGGTTTTCTGTAAACGTGTGGTGTGGTATGGTTGACAGTTATTTAATCGGCCCTTTCATTTTGGAGAATCGTCTCACAGGAGGCAACTACAACTGCTACAACTGCCAGAAGATGTTCCTATAAATATTAGAATGCAGATGTACTATCAGCACGATGGAGCTCCTGCACATGTCGCTCGTCAAGTCAAGCAACATTTGGACGAACGTTTTCCAGGGCGTTGGATTGGTCGTGGAGGTCCTATTAATTGGCCTGCAAGATCTCCAGACCTCACACCACTAGATTTTTGTTTATGGGGCTGGATGAAAAATGAAGTGGACACACGGGAATCACTAATTAGACGAATTGAGAATACTGCAGCCCATATAAAAGAAGAAAGAAATCAATCAATTGGGAGAGCAACAAACGCTCTTCGTAGACGAAGCAGAAAATGTTTAGAAGTCAATGGCGGTGTTTTTGAACATTTGTTGAAACAACGCTATGATTAAGAACATTTTTTTGTATAATAACTTGTTTATTTGTTAATATGCTATAACTTGAAAACAAATAAAAATCGGATAAGAACAAATGAGTTTTTTTACATTATTTTCACGTGTATAATACACTCCTAGAGTTTGGTGCGCTCCTCCCGACTCACCCTGTATATATATACAAGGTGGCCAGAAAAGTTGTGATAATCTTCAGGTAGAGTGGTTCATTGATTAATTTCAAGCAGAAAATTTAAGTAAAAAAATATTGTATTGTGGCTTATAACTCCTCACGAGCCAATTTAAAAAAATCTAAATTTGGCAACAATGGATCAAACAAGTGTTTAATAATAATCATAAATTTAACAAATTACAAAAATTAATATTTGAAGTATACATCAAAAATGATAGATTAAAGTAAATGTTCAAATTGATAACCATTCATTTTTAAGCAGATCTGGAGCCGTCGTGGGATAGAATTAATTACTCGGAGCAACATCTCTTCAGTAATTAATTCCACTGCAACACGAATTCTATTCATGACGTCTACATTGTCCACTGGATGTGTTGCATACACCTTTTCTTTTAAAAATCCCCAAACGAAAAAATCATCTATTTGGAAAATGTTCGTCCAACCATTCTCTTGAAATTCTTGCTGTATGAGGTGGTGCACCATCATGCATGTACAGCATGTTGTTTACTAAATTTATTGGAACATTCTCCAAAACTTCTTCTAAAATATTTACATAATTTAAGGCATTTAATCTTTGATGAATAAAAAAAGGCCCAATTACACGTAAATTTAGAATACCAAGCCAGACGTTAACTGAAAATTTCCTTTGATGTCCCATTTCTCTAACCGCCCGAGGATTTTCTTCTGCTCAAAAGTGATAATTATGACAATTAAATACCCCATCTCTAGTGAATGTACATTCATCACTCCAAAGAATTTTAAATAAAAAAATTTGGTTCTTCCCGAATTTGATCTAAAATCCTGTCACAAAACATACGTCTACGCTCGTTATCATTTTCATACAGTGATTGAACTTTTCTTGCATGAAATGGACGCATTCGATTTTCTTTCAATACTGCATGGACTGTTGTTTTACTGGGGACATTTAACTGTTGAGCTTTTTGTCTCGTAGTAATATTGGGATTTTCTTGAACTGCATTTAATATCTGTTCTTCTATGTGAACAGTGCGACGTTCCCTAGGTCTCCCTCCATCTATGTTATTATAAACGAACGACCCAAAAGTACGTAGCCTTTGGTCTAATTTTCTAAACGTATTTACGCAGGGCTGTTGGCGATTTGGATATCTTCTTTGGTACTCATCTTTGGCACTATATATCATGTACATATCTGCATACTCGTTGAATGTGTACATCTTCAAAAAGTATGATGAACTTATACAAACTTACACAAATAAATTATAACAAGTAAATGTCAAAGTCAAGTGAAATTTAATAAGGTTACATATGAAAATACATAGTTGCCAGGTCTATTTTTATTAAAAAAATGCTTCTGAAGAAGTTATTAATTTGTTAAAGTTTCCAATTTATTTATCACCTATGTCATTTAAATTTTACAAATGTGTAATTGATTGTAAGTTCTATTGATTTTTTCCAAAATACTAGAAAATAACACTTATTTCCAGAGATACGTTTAATATTTTAACGAGCTCGTGAGATGTTACAAGGAAGAATACAATATTTATTTATTTAGATTTTTTATCCAAAATTAATCAACGAATCACACTACCTGAAGATTATCACACCTTTTCTGGCCACCTTGTATATATATATATATATATATATATATATATATATATATATATATATATTTGTGAAATATTGGCTATGAACTAAATTTGCTTTTATTTTCCTCTAACGTACTTACTTGATTGTTGTTCTTCTTTATTACCTTATCAATCAATCATTTAAGAAGATCAATTCAAATTCAAAACTATTTAAATTGTATTGTTAGTTGGTTTGAAGAGAATTTAACCTAATCGTTACATATACTTTAATAGAGCGTTGTAACAAATCAAATTAAATAAGATTTTAAATATTTCATTGTATAATTCAATATCCGGAGGTGTATTTGCACGGGAAGTAGTTGTTTCAATAGATATTTATCGTCTTAAAATTTCTTATTAATTAAGACACTGTTTACATTTTCACGAATAGCTTTTTCGTAATTTTATATATTATTTCATTTAAGAAGTTTAAATTCAAATATAATATTTACGAATGGCTAGAAAGAGTGTACTTTCTTGGTTAAGGTAGGTGGTATTTTATAAACCAAGTGGCCCCCATTAAATATAAATTATCAAACCTACGACAAACCCTCCATTTCAGCTAGTTGAGGTGCGTCGTTTGCCACCCGCCCTCTCCATAAGCAAATTTTTGAATAAGTTATATTGTTGGTGATATTATTTTTTTTATTATTTAGATAATATTTGATATCAGTTAAACGACGCTTGCTAATACACCTTGGGCAAAAAAAGGTATAGCAATGCTTAATATTCATTACAAATCAAATCACTTAGGAGTCACAATGCCAATTTTTTTGGCTTTTCTAAACTCGAATTTTTACCTTATCTGAGAGTGGAAACACTCGTTACAAGTTTTAAATTAAACTATAAACAACGAATGCCTTAACATTTGTATACTTGAAAGACTATTTGCGTTTAACAATCAACAATGTGTGGAAAAATGTAGTTTTTTTTTGAAAAATAGTTCTCCAAAAAAATTGTACGACAAAACAACGTAGGTAAAAAAAAAACGTACATCATATTATATGACACTCTTTTTAATCAATTTTTATTGATTATTTAAAAGTGTGGCATTCATGCTAACAGCTACATGCTAACCAGCGTGTATGGTGGGGTTCGAATTATTTTAGGGCGCCAATAATTTTTATTTATTTTGGCACCGAGGGATTGTCAAAGGGGAAATTACTAAACCCAGATAGAAAAGACAAAGAATAATAATAAGAGTAATTTGATTCAATTTAATAACAAAATTAATAAGAATAAAAAATGTTAAACGAAAATTAGAAATAGTAATAACAATTGCAATGTTAATTTTTTATAGCTTTACATAGCAGAAAGACAAAATTAGTATTTTTCCTACTCCTGCCGTGAAATCTATATCATATTTGCACACTTAAGTGTAAAGATATAAGCATCATATCCACTCTTGTTAGGATATAAAAATGTATTGGTTGCTTTTGTTTATGTTACCCGGGTAACAACTCGTACTGAGCCCATTGAAGTATTGTAAACCATACATGTCAAGAGATTGCCTCATAAGCAAATTTTCAAATTGTCCTTATAGTTAGAAGCATTATGGATAGTGAGTGTGAAAGTGATTCGTGTACTTCTCTCGAGTTAAGACATTCTGCCAAAGATACAGAGCAAGAATACCTGCCTAAAAAACCGCTCGAAAAATATTAAAATTGCATATGAAAAACCTTTAAGCCAAAGGATATACAGAGAATTATTCTATTAGGTAAACATACGCACAAGCTGTATATTTTCCGACATCCGTTCTTACTTAAAACAGCCTAATTTGAAACTTTAATAGAGTGTTTTCCACTCCCAGACTAAGCATGAAGTAAAATTTTGAGTTTAGAAAAGCCCTGTGAACCCGAGACAAATTTTCTGGGCTTTTCTAAACTCGAAATTTTACTTCATGCGCCACGCGTATAAAACACTAAAATATTGTGAACTTTATGTATAGTTGAACCTCACCTGAAATCAGTGTTTTATACGCGTACCGTATGAAGTAAAATTTCGAGTTTAGAAAAGCCCCGAAAATTTGTCTCGGGTCGCTGCGCGACCCTCGACAAATTTTCACGGGGCTTTTCTAAACTCGAAATTTTTCTTCATGCTTAGTCTGGGAGTGGAAAACACTCGTTTATAGCTTTAAATTAAACTTAAAAAATATCTAAAGATTTAAAGAAAATAAACTGAATTTGGAATACGTGTATTAGTTAGTTATAATTTATAAATGTACTCGATCAAAGAAAAATGTACTTGATCAAAAAAAAGTAACACGTCTCGATTAAATATAAACAATGGCCATTGCTGTCCGTACCGGGACCGAATCAGAAAATGTACTTTTTTAAGATAGTTTAGGAACGCAAAAATTATCGAAATAGCGCGCCGAGCAAACTAATAATCATTTATCTTAATTCCACTGCACAAATAAACATCATCTTCAATAACAAGTTCAATGAAATTAGGCAACAACCGCAGAATCAATTAAACTTTAAATTCAAAATATTTGCTCGTCGTGAGAAAACCCTCAACGCATGTAATATAAGTTGAAGTGGCAACGTCTCACGGCAGTTTCTATATTAACTAGGGTGCTTTGCTCTCCAATTATAAGTTGAAGTGGCAACGTCTCACGGCAGTTTCTATATTAACTAGGGTGCTTTGCTCTCCAATTGACAGCTGCACGCGTCACCTCCGCGCTCTCTCGTTTGCACCGTAACTTCTTCAAACGAAGGTGGTAGATAAACTCTTGCGAAACAGTCTTCACTAACTGGATGTTCCACAACAAGATGTCGCACCGGACACGGCCAATGAAAATAACCTCAATGAAGATGAATGGCTTCAAATTGGACACACACACACACACACACACACACACACACACACACACACACACACACACACACACACACACACACACACACACACACACACACACACACACACACACACACACACACACACACACACACACACACACACACACACACACACACACACACACACACACACACACACACACACACACACACACACACACACACACACACACACACACACACACACACACACACACACACACACACACACACACACACACACACACACACACACACACACACACACACACACACACACACACACACACACACACACACACACACACACACACACACACACACACACACACACACACACACACACACACACACACACACACACACACACACACACACACACACACACACACACACACACACACACACACACACACACACACACACACACACACACCACACACACACACACACACACACACACACACACACACACACACACACACACACACACACACACACACACACACACACACACACACACACACACACACACACACACACACACACACACACACACACACACACACACACACACACACACACACACACACACACACACACACACACACACACACACACACACACACACACACACACACACACACACACACACACACACACACACACACACACACACACACACACACACACACACACACACACACACACACACACACACACACACACACACACACACACACACACACACACACACACACACACACACACACACACACACACACACACACACACACACACACACACACACACACACACACACACACACACACACACACACACACACACACACACACACACACACACACACACACACACACACACACACACACACACACACACACACACACACACACACACACACACACACACACACACACACACACACACACACACACACACACACACACACACACACACACACACACACACACACACACACACACACACACACACACACACACACACACACACACACACACACACACACACACACACACACACACACACACACACACACACACACACACACACACACACACACACACACACACACACACACACACACACACACACACACACACACAGACACACAGACACACAGACACACAGACACACAGACACACAGACACACAGACACACAGACACACAGACACACAGACACACAGACACACAGACACACAGACACACAGACACACAGACACACAGACACACAGACACACAGACACACAGACACACAGACACACAGACACACAGACACACAGACACACAGACACACAGACACACAGACACACAGACACACAGACACACAGACACACAGACACACAGACACACAGACACACAGACACACAGACACACAGACACACAGACAC
>CAKOBO020000014.1:1366541-1509041 GCA_932526585.2 Philonthus cognatus | reverse complement strand
AGAGAAGTACAAGTCGTCCACAATGTGGGCCATACATTCCAAATTACAATGTATGTTACGATTACAACAGGGAGTGGATATCAAATCATTTGGAAAAGTGCAAGCATTTATGAAGGCGATTAGTAAGAATTGTAACGCAAAAAAGTCCTACGCCTTTAGAGAGGAAGATTTAAGAAAGTTTTTTGAAGATGCTTCAGATATAACGTATTTGTTTTTGAAAGTTGTTGCCATTTTTGGAATCTTTGGTTCTTGTCGCAGATGCGAATTGTGCGATATGCGTTTATCCGACATTAAGGAAGAGGGTAATACCTTACTTATTCTCATACGTCCGTCTAAGACAGAAAAGGCTCGGCGTTTTACTGTCGCTGACAGTAATGGTATACCCTACGTTGGGTTTATTAAGAAATATTTGTTGTTGCGTCCTCAAAATGTGAGTACTGACCGTGTTTTCTTACGCTTTGATAAGGGAAAGTGTACTAAACAAGTAGTGGGTATTAATACTTTTGGTTTATGCCCATTTCAAATTGCACTTTTCCTTAACTTAGACGAACCAAAGAAGTACACAGGACATGCGTTCCGGCGTACTTCTGCAACTATTATGGCCAACGGTGGGATGACTATAGATCAAATACAGCGGCAAGTTGGTTGGAAATCGGCATCGGTGGCTACTGGATATGTCAAAGAGTCCATCAACAATAAAAACAGTGTTTCCAATATTATATCAAATGCTATTAGCGGAAATACGAATGCATGCACATCTGGAAGTAAATCAGGTACCAATGTTCATGTGAGCAATGTTGATTCCGAGTTAAAGCACGGAAATATTAATTTTTCAAATAATACAGATTGTATATTCAATATTTATTATAAATAAAATGAACGAGTTATTAAAGTTTAATAGATAGTGACATTTATGTTTGACTTTAAGTTTGAATTGACGTTGTTGTCCTTAGCAACTTTAAAACACGCGCGTGTTTTAATATTGAATTTAAACACGCTGCGAAGTATTTGAAATAAGACATATGATGCATCAATAAAAAAAAATTATTTTACTCTAAACCCCTGGGTCTCCAACCTATCTTCTTCGCGGGCCACAAATACAATTCTACATAATAAAGTCGGCCAAGATCCGATTAATTTTATAAAATTGTGAAAAATTTAAGGAACAATTGTTACAATATTTCAAAATATGACATTTACAAAAAAAATTACAAACAATCGCGGGCCGGATTCATGCAAGTCGCGGGCCGGATTTGGCCCGCTGCCCGTAGTTTGGAGACCACTGATCTAACCAATTAGTTAGGAATACACTTGAAGTTAGTGATTTATACGCGTGGCGCATGAAGTAAACCGACACAAAACACTGATTCGATGTAAAGTTTAGCGGTGTGTTTTAAACTTCGTAATATGTCAGTGTTTTATACCAGTGGTGCATGAAGTAAAATTTCGAGTTTAGAAAAGCCTGAAAATTTGAGGGTAGGGGGAGAGGGTGCATCAATTTTAAATCAGTCCAATCCCGGTGAATACTTAATGAACGGAGTCTGGTGCCTAGACACGTATTTACCCTGAAAATCGTTTCTGCTTTCTATTTATTTGCGGGCACGACCCTCAGGCTCATATCTCTATTTAATAACTGTCACCAGAACGATGAAAGAGCGCACCCGCGTCTCATTTGCAAGGGCTTAAATTTTGCCTAGAGTAAACACACTCGCACACTTGTAATTTCGTTGTAATTTTATATTCACGTGAGTACTGAAAAGAGAAAATTTAAGGAGAGAATAAATGTTGAATTAATTTTTAATATACATATTAAATAATGGTAAGTTTTCTTTATAGCTTTTATTAAATATAAAAATATTCTTTTATAAAGGCTATACGAACCCAAAATCTCAGTGCAGTGCTATAATTACTAAGAAACGTAGCATACTAACACCTAGAGGACAATATATTTGATTAATATCTGACTTAACTCGTAGTAAATCATTCTTGAATGTAATTATGGTATACTTAATTGAAACACTAGGTTTATAATATCGTATATTCAATAATAATAAATCTCTAGAGTGCCATGAATAATATTATAGGTTGGCAATTTTAAAAATATACATTATAATTATTATGTCTGACGTTTTATATGTCAATTCCTGAAGCGTGTAGCTAACTTACATTTAAAAAAAGATTAAATCATAGCACTCTAGAGGTTTTTTTTTATTGAACATACGATACTAATTTAAAATTTGCTCCAATTAGTTTCAAATTTGAGATCACGTTTTTGCTTAATAAAATACGATAGATGACATCTTTTAACGCAATTTTGTTTAAAAAAATATAAAAACGAATTATAATTAATATCGACTTTCTGCAAAAAAAATTATTCTCATTGAGACAAGTCTCCAAATATTCATTGAAACTTGGAGACTTTTATTTTCTTTTTAAAATGGAAACTTTTGTCTAATTCAATTATCTTTGTATCTCTAATAGTTTATGAAATACCACTAGTAGGCACACTAAAACAAAGGAACGGTATATATAAATAAACAGGAAATTAGAAAAGTTACAAGACTTGGTTCCAAAGATGTGTGTGTTTATAAAAACTCACTTTATTTGCAGTCAACCACTTATAAAAATTCCGATCGCAATTACACATTTAAGTCAGAATAAACATATCGATTTATAAGACGACAAAGGCACAAACCATTAGAAAAAAGTGTGTCGAGTGTAATTTAAATGGAATTCCAATTGAAACGGTCTGGCGCAGTGTTTTCGGATTTTCCTCACATTGAGAAGAGGGCTTCGACATCGAGCTGAAAACGCGATAAAACCGAGTGGAAACAATTAAGTGAGCTGTTCATTAAAATAGCATCTGTCCTCCTCGTTAAGTAGTTCGCGACTCGTTGCACGTCCGACCGGCCAATTGTTATTGTTGTAATAATTTTAATTGCTCTGAATATCGAAATCGAAATCGAGAGAAATTAATTTTCTTGCAAAACTAGTTTGTCTTAGGGAAAGTGGCTTTACTAAGAAATTACTTGATTTTGTCCATCGTACTTTGTAATTGATATTACAGAGATGACAAGTTTAGAAGTAACTTCTTGATGTAAAGGGAGGTTCTCATCGAGAAGTTTGAAAAAATCGATTTTTTTATTGCATTTTCTGAAAGGTACAAGTGTCTAGTATATTGTGTTTAAAGGGTTTTTTAATCCGCGCATGAGATAAATTTCTACAGGCCATTATTTGAACCTTTGTCCCGGCCGCCGCGCGCCGTAGGACGCTCTCCGCCTGAGACGGGCGGCTCAGTTTAGTTCATGCAAGCCAGTCGCGTTTTCGCGCGTTCGACGTAAACATGCCGAATGTTACGAAAAAAGGCAACCGCGGAGTGACGAAACGTGCCGCGCGAGTAAAAAAGTCAAAATTCAAGGGAAATCAGTTCACTGCCGAAAACGATACTGACTTTGTCAGCACGGCCGCTAAGAAGCTGAAAACTGCATGTTACGAGGACATTCAAGTGGACCAGAACATCGGTTACGTGAACTGCAACTTCTTTACGATCTTCAGCTTCTTAAGTGACATCCTGGTTTGCAAGTCCTGTGGCGGAGATGTGAAGTTCGACCGTACAACTGGAGCCGGAATATCCTTTAAACTGATCGTAACGTGCAACTGCAAAACGCAGTATTGCAGTTCGAGCCCCTGTGTCAATCAATCGTACGAGATAAACCGCCGTTTCATGTTCGCGATGCGCATGCTGGGAGTCGGACTACAGAGTTTGAGGACCTTCTGCTGCATCATGGACATAACTTGCAGATTCAGTAACAATATCTACTACAGTTTCCTGGCCATGCTTGATACTGCGGCAGAAAAAAAAGGCTGTCGATGAGGAAATTAGTCTGAATGCGGAACACGGTAACGAAGCACGGCAGTTGATCGTTTCGGGAGAGGGATCCTGGAAAAAAAGAGGATTTTCATCTCTTTTCGGGATCTCGACGCTCATTGGCAAGTACTCCGGCAAAGTTTTGGACTTCGTGGTAAAATCGGCTTATTGTCAATCTTGTGCTAACTGGGCGTTGAGAAAAGGAACTGTAGAATACGACCAATGGCAGAATACCCACGGTGACAACTGTACCGCGAATCACCACGGCGGTGCTGGAAAAATGGAAGTAGATGCAATGACGGAAATGTTCGCGCGTTCCGAGATATCTCTGGGCGTCAAATATTCGAATTACATCGGGGATGGCGACACCAAAACGTTTAAAGCTATTTTGGACCTGGACCTGCACGATGACATCACTGTGCAGAAGAAGGAGTGCATGGGCCACGTCCAGAAGAGGATGGGCAGCCGACTGCGAGCGGTGAAGAAAGGCACCAGGGGACTTGGCGGAAAACGCGTGGGGAATCTCACGGACAAATTGATTGCGGATCTGACGATATATTACGGACTGGCGATTCGACGACACCCCGACTCCGAGGCGAAGATGAAGGACGCTGTCTGGGCTACATTCCTCCACAAGTGCTCCACTGATAAGGCCCCGCAGCATTCGAAGTGTCCGGAAGGCGTCAACAGCTGGTGCAAGTGGCGTGTGGCGGAGGCGACCGGCGAATTAGACTCGTTCAAGCACGACCACCCTCTGTGTAAGGACGTTCAAGATGCCATAAAACCCGTCTACGAGGCCCTTTCCGCGGATGACCTGCTACATCGCTGCCTCGGAGGAAACACACAGAACTCCAATGAGTCTTTCAACGCCTGTGTGTGGAGACTTGCCCCCAAACATTTACATTCTTCTACTCAGACCATCAACAGTGTCACGGCTATTTCTGCAAGCTTATTAAACGAAGGCACCTCGTCAGTGTTGAAGATTTTGAACGCGATGGGAATTGCTGTTGGACTGGGAGCCGTTCAGTTCGCCCGAACTTTCGACGAGCGACGTCTGCAGGCTGCCGAAAAGGTCTGCGAATACGAAATACGAAAGGCTTACCTCGATAAGAAAAATAAAGCAATCGCCCAGCAGGAGCGCTTCGAGTTGGAGGAGGAGATTCTCTACAGCCCTGTAATCGCTGACTAAATGTGAGTATACCAAGAAACACAAATTTTGAATAGAAATGAGCGAAATATACTTTTTGGTCCGCCATATTGGATCGGCCATTTTGTTTTGTTTTTAATTTTATCACATAGTACCTCAGAACCATGTTTATACCTCGCGCAACCCGAAAATTTCCGATTTTTTATGAAATCGCAATTCTTTTTGTTCCGCCATATTGGATCGGCCATTTTCTTTTATTTTTTTTTTAATATTATCACATAGTACTCCAAATCAACGTTTGAACCTCGCGAAACCCGAAATTTCCCACTTGTTTTATGAAATCGCAATGTTTTTTTTTGTTGGTCCGCCATATTGGATCGGCCGTTTTGAATTTTGAAAATCTGACTTCAATCTGATTCGTATTCAGCGGTACCCAAAACCTATAATATCATGTCATTGTTAGAAAACATTGACATTTTTGCAATAATATTTGATCAAAACTATTGTCAAAACTTTAAACGCGTTATTCTCGAAACGTGATTTTTCAACACTGTGTACACTCTCATTTGAGAACAGGTCAATGAAATAATTTCCACCTTTCGCCAATCAAAAGGAAACCTTTTTTTTTGGAGCATTGACCTATAAAATTGGAAAATTGTTTGTTTGAACTATTTTTTATGGGCCTCTGAAGAAATAAAAGGCCGAAAAGACAACCTAAAAGTTCATGATAGTGCCAAAAAGTCGAAATTTTTATTTCAAGTTTTATAGGTCTATGCTCCCCCAAATTTATTCAACTTTATGACCATGTTGTCCTTTTTTGATTTCAGATTGTTGCTGAGTCACTAGAGTGAACACCATGAACCAATTCCTCGCTGACATGGGCCTATTTATATACAGCTCACGGCCGCCATTTTTTTTCACATAAATTCAAAAAATAAAGATAATTGTACAAGCATTCCGAATCCCCAACTCGTTTTTTCACCGCGTTTCCATAATCGCGGAAAAAAATCCAAAATTAGGCTATTTTTTGGGCTGCTACATGAGAACATAATAATAAATGTCTTTATTGATTTTAACGAGAATACAACTCAGCCTACTAGTACGAATTTTTAACCAATAAGATGTAAGAAAAGCTGTAGGTACATGTCTATCACCGCGATAATAAAAAATACAAAAGAAGCGGTGATAAGTTGTCCTGTAATTCGAAACGTAAAACTTGACGAAAATCGCTGGGGTAAAGTTTTGTGCAGTGATATTGATAGAAAAAATTAAATGTACGACGCCAAAAAACACCGTCATAAACAAAGAATCACAGTTTACGAATTTTTG
Source organism: Philonthus cognatus (assembly GCA_932526585.2). Taxonomy (NCBI): domain Eukaryota; kingdom Metazoa; phylum Arthropoda; class Insecta; order Coleoptera; family Staphylinidae; genus Philonthus; species Philonthus cognatus. The sequence goes on along the minus strand of CAKOBO020000014.1, from coordinate 1,502,697 downwards.
TGCTGTCGATAATGTTAAGGGACTTGCATTATTTTATTCGTTATAATACTCTCTCACTAAATATAACTCGTGATTTGATTAAATATCAATGATATTTTGTCTTTGAAACCAAAACAGCACATTTAACTCCGTTTTGTAGATTATGAAAAGAATGTCACTTTTAATATTTGTGAAATATTAAACAACTATAATTGTAATTTTTTGTGTTAACAATTTCAATCACCTTTTATGTGAAAACTATTTCATTAAAGGTTAAGGAAGAGATTAATTCAACATATAAAATTACGCTTCAATTATTCTCATTCTCTTTCCATGTCCACAGCTAATATCCTGATACCAATTATATAGATTGTTGTCGGGCGTTAATAATTCGCTACAAATTGGAATTATCCGTATTTAGGAGAGGATAATGCGGTTGGGGCTTAAGCTAAGGAACTGTCGTCGGCCGTTCACATTATCCTATTTTAAGGGCCGTATGCACGGCCCTGGGACATTCGGGGTGTGCACATGGGGAAATTATGCCGCTTGTAAGCTGTTTATTGTATTATACTACATATTTTATGATGCCCATTAGCGATGAGAAGTTAGCCATAAATTTTTCAGCCATAAATGGTGGTAACCCTATTAAATTTATAAATTGCAAAAACCGATATTTTACTCATACATAGCGCTAACCATTGAATTGCATTGTGTAATAGGAGTACATATTAACTATTTAAGACTTTTCATGTAAAAAGTGAAACTTGTATTGATATTTGATCAAGCGATCTCAGGCTATTATAAAACGAAAAATCTCTGTCTTAGGCCTACCTTTGGGGGTTGTTACTGAATTGTCCTGTTACCGGCGTTTTACCGGAAACGCCGCAACTATGATTATTTCGGCGATTTATATAGTTTAATTTCATTTCGCGATAACAACGGACCCCACATAATTTTTATTAATCATTTTTAAATTCACTTTAATAATCATTTATTATGAAATGAACTAAGTTCGTCTACATACACTGATCGTTTGGGTTTTGTAAATATTTGTAATTACAGGATTAGTCATTTTTATTTTATTTGTAGGTTTTAGAATTTTTGATTTTATTGCCTTACGCGGCGCAAATCTCGTTTGGGTCGTAAAATGCAAAATTCCAAGTAGCGGCCCTAAGCCGGGAAATTTTCACCATTACGGCAGTTCGTGACCAAAACAATAGCAAGACAGATTTGGTCACGAAAGGCTCACCGTCGAGTACCGCCCTCCGGATTAGGGAGAGACGGTATTTACTGCCCGGCTACTTGGAATTTGCATAAAGGGAAATACCGGCAATTCACCTAGTAATTCGGGCTGGATGATCCGCATGCGCCAGGACGCGCAAAATGAGGGAACGCAATAGACTTGCGCATGTCACCCCTAACCGCTGGACCAATCAGAGGCAGGAGCCTTAACCACTTCCATCTCCCACATCCCACCTAGCGACGATCATGGGAAGGGAGAGGGTGGTTATCGAAACTGATGGTTCAGGGGGAGGACAGTAATCGGTATCAATCTTCTGAATCGTGCGGTCATCCGAAATCCGAGTGTTGTTATAATATTATTTTTGTTTTAAATCAAACAAATAACGTAAGAGTCGCGTCGCGTAAGGTGATAGTTGTTTTGTATTATTTGTATATATATTTCGGTAATTGTCAACTCTTCTTTATTTTTAATAAACACCATCGTAAATGTTTTTTTTTGAAATCGTACTCTTTCATTTATCGAATCATTTCAATACTTCTAACCTAAAGAATTATATATACAAAGTGAGTTGTTCTGGAAAAATGCTGTTCCAGGACTTGACGATGACAGGGTGAGTATTTTTATGTTATATTTTGTTTTAAAAGTGACTGTGTGGTATCTCTGCCTACGAGCTACTAGGTAATCGAGGGTGATCCGATTTTGAGAACAAGGTCAATAATTCAATATAAATTTCTCAAAATCGGGGTGGTTGTCTCCCAGAAGGCAACACCTTAATTCCCCCCTTTGATAGTCCTATACTTAGGAAGAGTTGAAAAGCAATTTTAAGCAATAACATTTTAGTGGCTTAATTCTGAAAAAATATGATTATATTATAACATAGTTGAGCGATGCCGATTACATTATTTTCAAAGTGAAAAATAAATGTATTAGGCCTACCTTTGGGGGTGGTGGCTGATTTGCCCTTTATTTAGGAAGGGTTGAAAAGCAATTTTAAGCAATAAAATTTTAGTGGCATCCTAAGACTAAAAAATTACGTTTATTTTATGAAATAGTGAAACGATGCCGATTTCATTATTTTCAAAGTGAAAAATGAATGTAATAGGCCTACCTTTGGGGGTGGTGGCTGATTTTCCCTGTATTTAGAAAAGGTTGAAGAGCAATTTTGAGCAAAAAAATTTTAGTGGCATCCTAAAACCGAAGAATTACGTTTATTTTGTGAAATAGTGAAACGATGCCGATTGCATAAATTTCAAAGGGAAAAATGAATGTAATAGGCCTACCGTTGGGGATGGTGGCTGATTTACCCTGTATTTGGGAAGGGTTGAAGAGAAATTTTAAGCAATAAAATTTTAGTGGCATCCTAAGACTGAAAAATTACGCTTATTTTATGAAATAGTGAAACGAAACCGATTACAATATTTTCAAAGTGAAAAATGAATGTAATAGGCCTACCTTTGGGGGTGGTAGCTGATTTTCCCTGTATTTAGGAAGAGTTGAAGAGCAATTTTAAGCAATAAAATTTTAGTGGCATCCTAAGACTGAAAATTTAGGCTTATTTTATGAAATAGGGAAACGAAACCGATTACATTATTTTCAAAGTAAAAAATGAACGTAATAGGCCTACCTTCGGGGGTGGTAGCTGCTTTGCCCTGTATTAAGGAAGGGTTGAAGAGCAATTTTAAGCAATAAAATTTTAGTGGCATCCTAAGACTGAAAAATTACGCTTATTTTATGAAATAGTGAAACGAAACCGATTACATTATTTTCAAAGTGAAAAATGAATGTAATGGGCCTACCTTTGGGGGGTGGTAGCTGATTTGCCCTGTATTCAGGAAGGGTCGAAGAGCAATTTTAAGCAATAAAATTTTAGTGGCATCCTAAGACTGAAAATTTACGCTTATTTTGTGAAATAGTGAAACGAAGCCGATTACATTATTTTCAAAGTGAAAAATGAATGTAATAGGCCTTTGGGGGTGATGGCTGATTTTTCCTGTATTTAGGAAAGGTTGAAGAGCAATTTTAAGCAAAAAAATTTTAGTGGCATCCTAAAACCGAAGAATTACGTTTATTTTATGAAATAGTGAAACGAAGCCGATCACATTATTTTCAAAGTGAAAAATAAATGTAATAGGCCTACCTTTGTGGGTGCAAGCTGCTTTGCCCTGTATTTAGGAAGGGTTGAAGAGCAATTTTAAGCAATAAATTTTAGTGGCATCCTAAGACCGAAGAATTACGTTTATTTTATGAAATAGTGAAACGATGCCGATTGCATAAATTTCAAAGGGAAAAATGAATGTAATAGGCCTACCTTTGGGGGTGGTGGCTTATTTACCCTGTATTAGGGCAAGGTTGAAGAGCAATTTTAAGCAATAAAATTTAAGTGGCATCCTAAGACTGAAAATTTACGCTTATTTTATGAAATAGTGAAACGAAGCCGATTACATTATTTTCAAAGTGAAAAATGAATGTAATAGGCCTTTGGGGGTGATGGCTGATTTTCCCTGTATTTAGGAAAGGTTGAAGAGCAATTTTAAGCAAAAAAATTTTAGTGGCATCCTAAAACCGAAGAATTACGTTTATTTTATGAAATAGTGAAACGAAGCCGATCACATTATTTTCAAAGTGAAAAATTAATGTAATAGGCCTACCTTTGTGGGTGCAAGCTGCTTTGCCCTGTATTTAGGAAGGGTTGAAGAGCAATTTTAAGCAATAAAATTTTAGTGGCATCCTAAGACTGAAGAATTACGTTTATTTTATGAAATAGTGAAACGATGCCGATTGCATAAATTTCAAAGGGAAAAATGAATGTAATAGGCCTACCTTTGGGGGTGGTGGCTTATTTACCCTGTATTAGGGCAAGGTTGAAGAGCAATTTTAAGCAATAAAATTTAAGTGGCATCCTAAGACTGAAAATTTACGCTTATTTTATGAAATAGTGAAACGAAGCCGATTACATTATTTTCAAAGTGAAAAATGAATGTAATAGGCCTTTGGGGGTGATGGCTGATTTTCCCTGTATTTAGGAAAGGTTGAAGAGCAATTTTAAGCAAAAAAATTTTAGTGGCATCCTAAAACCGAAGAATTACGTTTATTTTATGAAATAGTGAAACGAAGCCGATCACATTATTTTCAAAGTGAAAAATTAATGTAATAGGCCTACCTTTGTGGGTGCAAGCTGCTTTGCCCTGTATTTAGGAAGGGTTGAAGAGCAATTTTAAGCAATAAAATTTTAGTGGCATCCTAAGACTGAAAATTTACGCTTATTTTATGAAATAGTGAAACGAAGCCGATTACATTATTTTCAAAGTGAAAAATGAATGTAATAGGCCGACCTTTGGGGGTGATGGCTGATTTTCCCTGTATTTAGGAAAGGTTGAAAAACAATTTTAAGCAACAAAATTTTAGTGGCATCCTAAAACCGAAGAATTACGTTTATTTTATGAAATAGTGAAACGAAGCCGATCACAATATTTTCAAAGTGAAAAATGAATGTAATAGGCCTACCTTCGGGGGTAGTGGCTGATTTGCCCTCTATTTAGGAAGGGTTGAAGAGCAATTTTAAGCAATACAGTTTTAGTGGCATCCTAAGACTGAAAAATTACGCTTATTTTATGAAATAGTGAAACGATGCCGATTTCATTATTTTCAAAGTGAAAAATGAATGTAATTGGCCTACCTTTTGGGGTGGTGGCTGATTTGCCCTGTTTTAAGGAAAGATTGAAGAGCAATTTTAATCAAAAAAATTTTAGTTGCATGCTAAAACCGAAGAATTACGTTTATTTTATGAAATAGTGAAACGAAGCCGATCACATTATTTTCAAAGTGAAAAATGAATGTAATAGGCCTACCTTTGGGGTTGGTGGCTGATTTGCCCTGTATTTGGGAAGGGTTGAAGAGCAATTTTAAGCAATAAAATTTTAGTTGCATCCTAAGACTGAAAATTTAGGCTTATTTTATGAAATAGGGAAACGAAACCGATTACATTATTTTCAAAGTGAAAAATGAACGTAATAGGCCTACCTTCGGGGGTGGTAGCTGCTTTGCCCTGTATTTAGGAAGGGTTGAAGAGCAATTTTAAGCAATAAAATTTTAGTGGCATCCTAAGACTGAAAAATTACGCTTATTTTATGAAATAGTGAAACGAAACCGATTACATTATTTTCAAAGTGAAAAATAAATGTAATAGGCCTACCTTTGGGGGTGGTGGCTGATTTGCTCTGTGTTTAGGAAAGGTTGAAGAGCAGTTTTAAGCAATAAAATGCAGCCAAGTAACTAATGAAATTCAGTATCAAAAGTGTTTGCATTTATATCATAGACAGTGTACATTCTTGGCTGATGATCAATTAGATAATTGCGAGTATATTTGCGAAATATTCCAGGTATAACAAAGATACAAAGAACACTGTTATTACATGATAATTATGTATCAGATTTTACACATTAGAAAAATGATAAAATTCAATGGAATTAACATAAAAGTAGCAAATATTATCCATTAACCTTCAAGCTGCTACTACTATTTTATGGCTTCTGTGTACATTTGCGACTTAAGTATAAATCCAGCATCTGTTTACGGTCTAAGATGCCACTACAGTGTTATTACTTAACTTTACTCTCAAACCGTTTCTAAGTCTGGGGCGATTTAGTAACTATTCTCATCTATTTTTCACTTTCAAAAAAACTTAATGGAAATCGCTAATATGTGTCGTAAAACAAGGTTAATATTTCAGTCATAAGATGCCACTACAATATAATTGCTTAAATTTACTCTTCAACCTGTCCTAAATATGGGGTAACTACCACCAAAGGTAGGCTCATAACATATTTTTCACTTTACAAATTATATAATGGGCATTGCTCAAACATGTTATAAAATAAGCATAATTTTTCAGTCTTATGATGCCACTAAAATTTTATTGCTTAAAAATGCTCTTCAACAATTCCTAAATACAGGGCAAATCAGCCACCACCGCCAAAGGTAGGCCTATTACATTCATTTTTCACTTTGAAAATAATGTAATCGGGAACGTTTCACTATTTCATAAAATAAGCGTAATTTTTCAGTCTTAGGACGCCACTAAAATTTTATTGCTTAAAATTGCTCTTCAACTCTTCCCAAATACAGGGCAAATCAGCCACCACCCCCAAAGGTATGCCTATTACATTCATTTTTTCCCTTTGAAATTTATGCAATCGGCATCGTTTTAATATTTCATAAAATAAACGTAATTCTTTGGTCTTAGGATGCCACTAAAATTTTATTGCTTAAAATTGTTCTTCAACCCTTCCCAAATACAGGGCAAATCAGCCACCATCCCCAAAGGTAGGCCTATAACATTCACTTTTCACTTTGAAAATAATGTAATCGGCATCGTTTCACTATATCATAAAATAAACGTAATTCTTCGGTCTTAGGATGCCACAAAAATTATATTGCTTAAAATTGCTCTTAAACTATTCCTAAATATAGAGCAAATCAGCCACCACCCCCAAAGGTAGGCCTATTACATTCATTTTTCACTTTAAAAATAATGTAATCGGCATCGTTTCACTATTTCATAAGTAAGCGTAATTTTTCAGTCTTAGGATGCCACTAAAATTTTATTGCTTAAAATTGCTCTTCAACCCTTCCTAAATACAGGGCGAATCAGCTACCACCCCCAAAGGTAGGCCTATTACATTCATTTTTCACTTTGAAAATAATGTAATCGGTTTCGTTTCCCTATTTCATAAAATAAGCCTAATTTTTCAGTCTTAGGATGCCACTAAAATTTTATTGCTTAAAATTGCTCTTCAATCCTTCCTTAATACAGGGCAAATCAGCTACCACCCCCAAAGGTAGGCCTATTACATTCATTTTTCACTTTGAAAATAATGTAATCGGTTTCGTTTCCCTATTTCATAAAATAAGCCTAAATTATCAGTCTTAGGATGCCACTAAAATTTTATTGCTTAACATTGCTCTTCAACCCTTCCTAAATAAAGGGCATATCAGCCACCACCCCCAAAGGTGGGCCTAATACATTTATTTTTCACTTTGAAAATAATGTAATCGGCATCGCTCAACTATGTTATAATATAATCATATTTTTTCAGTATTAAGCCACTAAAATGTTATTGCTTAAAATTAAGGTGTTGCCTTCTGGGAGACAACCACCCCGATTTTGAGAAATTTATATTGAATTATTGACCTTGTTCTCAAAATCGGATCACCCTCGATTACCTAGTAGCTCGTAGGCAGAGATACCACACAGTCACTTTTAAAACAAAATAAAACATAAAAATACTCACCCTGTCATCGTCAAGTCCTGGAACAGCATTTTTCCAGAACAACTCACTTTGTATATATAATTCTTTAGGTTATAAGAATTGAAATGATTCGATAAATGAAAGAGTACGATTTCAAAAAAAAAAACATTTACGATGGTGTTTATTAAAAATAAACAAGAGTTAACAATTACCGAAATATATATACAAATAATACAAAACAACTATCACCTTACGCGACGCGACTCTTACGTTATTTGTTTGATTTAAAACAAAAATAATATTATAACAACACTCGGATTTCGGATGACCGCACGATTCAGAAGATTGATACCGATTACTGTCCTCCCCCTGAACCATCAGTTTCGATAACCACCCTCTCCCTTCCCATGATCGTCGCTAGGTGGGATGTGGGAGATGGAAGTGGTTAAGGCTCCTGCCTCTGATTGGTCCAGCGGTTAGGGGTGACATGCGCAAGTCTATTGCGTTCCCTCATTTTGGGCGTCCTGGCGCATGCGGATCATCCAGCCCGAATTACTAGGTGAATTTCCGGTATTTCCCTTTATGCAAATTCCAAGTAGCCGGGCAGTAAATACCGTCTCTCCCTAATCCGGAGGGCGGTACTCGACGGTGGGCCTTTCGTGACCAAATCTGTCTTGCTATTGTTTGGGTCACGAACTGCCGTAATGGTGAAAATTTCCCGGCTTAGGGCCGCTACTTGGAATTTTGCAATAAAAGGCAATAAAATCAAAAATTCTAAAACCTACAAATAAAATAAAAATGACTAATCCTATAATTACAAATATTTACAAAACCCAAACGAGCAGTGTATGTAGACGAACTTAGTTCATTTCATAATAAATGATTATGAAAGTGAATTTAAAAATGATTAATAAAAATTATGTGGGGTCCGTTGTTATCGCGAAATGAAATTAAACTATATAAATCGCCGAAATAATCATAGTTGCGGCTTTTCCGGTAAAACGCCGGTAACAGGACAATTCAGTAACAACCCCCAAAGGTAGGCCTAAGACAGAGATTTTTCGTTTTATAATAGCCTGAGATCGCTTGATCAAATATCAATACAAGTTTCACTTTTTACATCAAAAGTGCTAATGAAAAGTCTTAAATAGTTAATATGTACTCCCATTACACAATGCAATTCAATGGTTAGCGCTATGTATGAGTAAAATATCGGTTTTTGCAATTTATAAATTTAATAGGGTTACCACCATTTATGGCTGAAAAATTTATGGCTAACTTCTCATCGGTATGCCCATTTAGCGTCTGGTGCGTTTATTACATTGTTTGAAGGGACGCGCCACCCTCCTAGGGAAGATGAATATTTCAGAAGAAAATTTTCGCTCACGGCAGTGCAGGCAGGCCGTTTTAGTAATCAGGGAATCATCAATTAAATTATGTTAAGTAGTTTGTATTATGCATGGAGTTTGTTATTTATTTATAAGATTTAAAGAAATATTCCGAAATTTAGAATTATCGTAAATGTGAAATACCTTATAATTGCAGTTAGCGTTAATAAAGATTTGTTATTATCAGAGTTGGGCATAAGTTGATTAAATTTTTAGTTATGATTAAAAATAATAACTAAATTATTCATGAATAATTTAGTCATGGCTAATTTACTAATTAATCATTACGCATATGTTAGTATTAGTCTGTAAATTAGATGCGAATTTTAGTTAACTACATTTTCAATCATAACTAACTTTAAGTGACTAAATTGACTAACAATAAAACTATACAGGGTGAGTCGGGAGGAGCGCACTAAACTCTAAGAGTGTATTATACACGTGAAAATAATGTAAAAAAACTAATTTGTCCTTATCCGATTTTTATTTGTTTTCAAGTTATAGCATATTAACAAATAAACAAGTTATTATACAAAAAATGTTTCTTAATCATAGCGATCTTTCAACAAATGTTCAAAAATACCGCCATTGACTTCTAAACATTTTCTGCTTCGATACATTACGATGATTATTATTTATCCACCGACAAAATTCCGTACGGTTAGCGTAATCCCCTGGTTGTAGGTGCTGTACTCTCTGAACGTGATAAGGATATAAGCCTTGCTCGTGTAGCATGTTCATCACTCTTTTTTGTGGAATTGCCAATTGAGTGGCAATTCTCCGTGAGCTAGTAGTTGTATCTTCTTCTACTAGATGCAGAATATTTTCTACTTCTACAAAACCTTGTCGAGCAGCCCGCTCATATGTTATGTTAGCACTGGGAAGCTTACCAGTCTCGCACAATTTGTTGAAAACTCTAATAAATATGTTTTTATCAGGATGTCTTTGGTGTGGAAAACGTTCACGATATTCTTCAACAGCAGCTGTAGCATTTCCATTACAGAAACCATATACAAACACCATATTTGCATATTCTAAATTTGAATAAGTATGTGGCATTTTGCAACACTAACAATCACATTAAGTCGAACTTAAACGTTCAGTTACTGTTCACCGTACACTGACAGTTCATCAAAACGTCAGAATTATCAAATGTTTATAAGCCTCGAACATGGCATACTTTGATAATGTTAAAATTCAGATAGAAGTGGAAAGCTAGATGAACATTTTTAATTACGCCATAACCTGAAAACAAATGAAAATCGGATAAGAACAAATGAGTTTTTTTACGTTATTTTCACGTGTATAATACACTCCTAGAGTTTGGTGCGCTCCTCCCGACTCACCCTGTATATGAATATTTGAAAGATATTGTCACATAATTTTGGATATTTAATTAAAACACTTGGTGTGTTTTACTAATTTTAATGAAATATCCAGAATTAGATTCAAGAATGTTTCACCACAGGTTAAGTGAGAAATTAATTAAAGATATTTTCATCTGTTATATTCTGCATCTGTGATTCGCGCTACGCGACCAAACCAAATTTTCAGGCTTTTCTAAACTTGAAATTTTACTTCATGCGCCACCGGTACAAAGCACTGACACATTACGAAGTTTGAAACACACCGCAAAACTTTAGATTAAATCAGTGTTTTGTACAGGTGGCGCATGAAGTAAAATTTCGAGTTTAGAAAAGCCTGAAAATTTGGATTTGCCGGGCTCGCTTCGCTCCGCCCGGCAAATCCAAATTTTCAGGCTTTTCTAATCTCGAAATTTTACTTCATGCTTAACCTGGGAGTGGAAAACACTCGCTTAAAGCTTCAAATTTAATTCTTTTAATAAACCGAGCGTCGGAAAATGTACAAGGTATGCATATGGATACTTAAAAGGAAAATTCTCGTTATGAAAATGTTCGTGTATAGACCACGAAAGTATGCGCTATTTATACGTTTTAAATTCTCTCACAGAATTGTCTTCTTCAAGGAACAATAACTTCTTAGGTTGACGATAAATCTTGACAAAAAAAACCTATTCATCTAATCTGAAGTATGCAGAAGTGATTATGAACAATGGTTTTGTTTAAAGTAGACATTAATTTTGATACCTTTATTGTATTTTTGGCCATTTTCGAGGTTACGGTTACACTGTGCGGCGTTTATTGTTCTTTCTGCACTACTTATTCAATTTTAATAATCCTAAAACTGACGTTCTCAAACGTCTTTACTTTCAAAACTACTTGCAGTTTTAAAAATTCAATTTTCAAAACTGTCATTATTTGTCAAAATACTAATATTTAATTGTCACCTTTCAATGCACAGGTATACCGACGAAAGTTCTGTTTTGGGGAGTGGTCGTAAGAAAATGTATTTATCCACGACTATCTTATAATATACTCATTATATTTGTGTTTCTTCAATTATAAGTATATCTATTATTCACTACTATCAGTGATCAATCATTATTCACTGTTTAATATCATTTTCAAAATTTTATCTAGTAGTGCGCAAAGTGTTATATAATTAAATTGAAACGTCAAAATCATTTACATTATAAGAGAGTTTTGAAGTGGTTTAATATCAAAAATTAGAAGATAAATGTAGACCGACAGTGATAACGAGATTTTTTTAACACCGCCAATTTAAAAAAAAGCTGCAAAAATTGCCTCATTAAACTTATTGCCCGAAAAATCAAGAAAAATATATACTGCCTTTCAAAAAAATCAGAACACCAAGTATTTATTGCACGATTTTAATAAAATTTACACAATTTGATCATGTAAACGAACTGTATCGATGATCAAATCAACTTGAAAAACAAAAAACAAATGAATAAAAATTAATAATGTGTTGGGCCTCCACGATTTCCCAAACACTCATTAACACGTCGAGGCATGCTAGAAATCAGGCTGTCAATATCGACTTGGGGTATTTCATTCCAAACTTCGATAATTTGACCTCTAAGTTCCATTACAGTGTTAGCGGGGCGCTGTAAGTTACTTATTCTAACACCTATCATATCCCAAACATGTTCTATTGGCGATAGATCTGAAGAACGAGATAGCTAAGGTAACAAATTGATTTCGGCACTATAAAAAAACTGTCTTGTAATGGCCGCTGTGTCAGGTCGAGCATTATCTTGCTGAAAAATGGGGTTCTGAAAGCCATTTACATAGGGCACTAACACTGGCCGTAAAATGTTGTCCATATACCGAATCGCGTTAAGATTTGCTTCTAAAATAACTAGAGGAGACCGACCACCATATGCTATCGCCCCCCAAACCATAACTCCCTGTGTAAGAGCCGTATGTCTTTCAACAGCAAATTGTAAAATTCTGCGTTCACCGCGTCGACGTCTCACTCTTCTGCGATCATCATGAGCCCATAAACAGAACCGAGACTCATCGCTGAAGATAATGTTATTCTATTCATGGGTCCAATGTTGTCTTTCCCTGCACCAATCAAGTCTTGCTCTGCGATGCTGCGGAGTAAGAGGTAGACACAATTGTGGACGGTAGGATCTTATACCAAAACTGCGGATTCTTCTGTAAACAGTAGCCATGGATACTCTTTGGCCATTTAGAGCCAACCAGTCATTTTCCAATGCCCGCGACGTTGTAAATCTGTCCCTTGAAGTTGTAAGACGAAGAGCTCGATCTTCACGCTCAGTGGTGCTTCTTGGACGTCCTGATCCAAGTCTACGTCGATTCTCCCCAGCTTCGGACCATCTAGACCAGCAGCGTACGATCACCGATACACTACGGCCTACCCTTTCAGCAATAGCACGAACCGAAAAACCCGCTTCTCGCATTCCAATAATGCGACCCCTTTCAAATTCACTTAGATGATGATATTGTGCACGCCGACGAACACGGGGCATCTCTTTATGTTTTACAAACTGAAACATCAAACTACTCAGAGGCTACTTGGATATTAGAAGCAATTTCATTCAAAAATCAGCAGCTCTTCATAATGGTGAAATCAAGGAAAAATACCATTAAATAGTAACCAAAACAATTGATTTTTTGATCATCGATGCAGTTCATTTACATGATCAAATTCTGTAAATTTCATTAAAATCGTCCAATAAATACTTTGTGATCTGATTTTTTTGAAAGGCGTGTGAATCATTTTTGAAATGGAGAAGGGAAAAGAAAACCAACTCCTTCTCAGAATTTGTTTTATTGGTGTATTTTACAGAACTATCCATAAAATATAAACCCTCAACATGAAGGTCCAATTATTTAATGCTTAGGAGTATGATATATTCCATTTGTTTCTGGATCTCGCCTAGCTATGGAAAAGTGACAATTTAAGTATTGTAAATGGGGCTGGTTGTGTTTTAAATCAGGGTTTTTAAATGTCACTGTCAGATGTTCGATTTTAAGGTTATAATTTCTGACTATTGCGATCTTACACTGTTGCCTGTTTTAGAAATTTTCAGATATAAAAGGATAATAATATGCAGTTTTAAGATTAACAAAATTTACTACTTGGTTTTTGTACATACAAACACAGCAATAATATTGTATATAACAAATATAATGAATTCGGCTCTGCAAACTTATTTCGTCATCCATTTGTATTTCTCGCTTGGGTCTTCCCGTTAACACATTTTGATCAACTCCATCCATCCACCTTAATTTTGGTCATTCTCTCTTCTGTTGGCCCTCAGTATTTTTTTGTAGAATTGCAAATTTATTCCCACCCTCTTGTGATACTGATAATTTTCATGTCAAACAATTTTTAAGCCCTCATTCCACTTTTATTATTTAGTCAAGAGAACCTGCATCTGAATCTTCTGATGTTTGTTCTGAGCCAGATTCCCCAAGCGAAATAATAAAAGGAGGAATGGTTTCAAAAGAAAGGTTCCCCATGTGTTTTGTCCAGTCATCCGAAATAAGTTTTTCACAATGATCACAGAAATGTTGCCACATATCGGATGTACATTTTGAGAGAGACTCAAGCCATAAATTCTGAACACGATCCTTAGATGGTTGCTTAGAATTTATGTGCTTATTGTAGTAAGTCTTACAAAACCCCCATGCCATTTCAATTGGATTGTATTGACAATGGTATGGCGGTAATCTAAGAACTTCGTGCCCGTTCTTTCTCAAAATGTCATCAACTACGTAAATTTTGTCATTTGATCGAACAGGTATAAATAAAGCTCATAGTTCCTTTTTGGTTAATTTTGGATTGAATTTTACATTATGTTTAACCAACCACTCCTGCATTTCGCATTTCTTACAAGAAAATGAAGGAGTTTTGTCTAATTGCACAGAATGGTATGCAGCATTATCCATAATAACTACACATTTCCCTGAAAGCTTAGCCAAAGCAGGAATAAGTTGATTAACCACCCAATTTTGAAAAGTATTACCATCCATTGTGGCATGGTAATTTCGGTCATTGTTTTTCGAATGTAATAAAAAATCGCACCCATCCAAAAACCCACACCTATACCCAGCATGTAGAATGGTGAAGCGTTTGCCTTCATTTTTGAATTTAGTTGGATTACTTTTTATATCCGTTTCATGTACCCAGCGTCGAACCACGGATCCATTCTGATATATCCATGTTTCATCCAGGTATACGAATTGGATATCTTCACTGGAATTTTGATACTGTAAAAATTTTCTAAGGAAAATAATTTTAGCTGCAACAACATGTTTTTGTTCACAGAGAATTTTGCGCCCATTAATTAATTTGAATTTATACCCCATACTTTTAACAACCCTATAAAGTGTTGTTCTACTCCCATGGAACTCATAATTTTCTTTCATATCATTCAAAAGATCTCTCAAAGTAAAATACTGATTTCTAGAGTTATATTGCCAAATTAGTTGTTGCAGATCTTTTCTAGCTAGGTGATTCCAAAAATGGCTGTTTTTAGATCGTTTGCCAGAAGTAGTAGATTTCAATTCGTCAGGTCTTTGTCGTAAAATTAATTGTAATGAAGATCTCCCTACCTGAAACGTAATTATCTTTAATTAAATATATATGATAATTTAAATACAAGACATACCCCAAAAATATCTATTAAAATCGTAATAATATTGTGATGCTGTAGATTTGGATTACTTTGCCTAAAATGTTTGTAGGATTTCAGAATTTGTAACTTTTTTGATTCAGAGATAATCTTTGGCATGTTAATATTTAATATGTGCCTGAAATTATTTTTCACTTTGACATTGACACAGCATTGCAACACTAGATTAATTTGATTTAATAATAAAATGCTCGAAGAAGCGACCGCGTGGAGAAATAATTGTTGCAAGATTAACAATAAACCTCTTGAAAATTAAAAAGAGGATTACTTATGATATCATAAATTATTGCAACACTGTTAAAATAAGGAATCAGGAGTGGCAATTAATAAAAAATGTAAATGTTGATACTGCAACATAACAACACGAAAGCATGGCTAGGCGAGATCCAGAAACAAATGGAATATATTATACGATCAACGTTTATCATGGAATACATATAGAAAATTATATGAAATTGCAAGCATTGCTAAAACGAAAATCTGAGAATTTTCAACCCAAAAAAGCCAGCACTTTTTCTCGAGAAAATGTCAATGATGTTATTATTAAAGATTCTAATGGTGAATACCTGGCAACAAAGGCATAATGTAAATAATTTTCGTTCCAAAAATCATTAATTTCTTTATTTAAGGTTGCATTAATAGTGGGAGTAATGGGTGCTTGTCGGGCTAATGAAATGTATTACATGAAAATGAATGATTTGCAAGATCTTGGATCAGCTTTTTTAGTAAATGTGCCCAATACAAAGACAAAAATCACTCGAAAGTTTACAGTCAACGATAGTTTTTATAACATTTGTAAAAACTACATTAATAGCCGCCCATCTCACATTACAACAAACATATTTTTTCCGAATTATCAAAATGGCAAATGCACCGCCCAAAGAATAGGAATTAATAAATTTACTAAAATGGGAAAAGACATTGCTACATTCTTGCAGTTGCCGAACTCAGAAAAATATTCTGGACACAGTTTTCGCAGATCTTCTGCAACGCTGCTTGTTGACGCTGGTGCGGACATAACGGCCTTGAAGGCTATATACAAGACTCCATTAAAAATAAAACAGACACAGCTAGAAAAATATCTAGCTTAATACAAATGAATAATTCCATTGATAATACACACCAAACCTATCAATGCAATCAAAATGTTTCAACAAATAATCAGAATCTTAGTTTTGATATCAATTCTATTCCTGCAATTAATTTAACAAATTGTTCAAATATTACATTTAATATTATTAAATAATATTGTATTGTATTAAATTAATGTTAAAAATAAATAGTATTCTTATTTATATAACTTCTTAGTAAAAAAAAGTATTATATTGTCGTGGACAAAGTATAGTGTACAACTCGCATATAATGGCTATTGATCACTCGAACGACTTGCTCCACTCGCCTAACAGCTCGTTCCGCAAACATCATTCTCATGATTAATAGTTATCATTATATGCTCGTTGTACAATATACTATTCAACGTATGTTTAGATATAATCAACAATTATTTCTATTATTCCTTCGTTACTCCTGTCGGTTAAAACGATTTCAACAATTCCACTTAATATTTAGTAGTCATTATTCACTATCAAGAAAGACATCCCACTTCTCCTCCAGTGTCGCATTTCCATTAAATTTTACCGCGTGTTTATTACACTCCACTCTCTTCTCGGTTCGGTTCGGGAATGGCTAATAATACCTTCCCTCTGAAGCTGAATGATGCCGCTGTTCAGAGATATTCGTTATCAAATTTAATTGGCCGGAATTACAATTCACGATACAAATCCCTCCGCTCACGTAAGCAAGGGAAAGCCCTTCGGGTTACTGCCTGCCTGCCTGCCTGCTCAGCGACATCTTACTTTCCCCGTGCTTAAAGGGCCCCACGTCTCTGAATAATTCAGCAGATGTTTACCGCGCGCCAGGGCCGGATTCATCGCTCGGAGCAGAAAGAAAATAGAAAATCTCAAATGTAAAAAATCTCGAATGTAAAAAACTAAATTTAAATGCTTTTCTAAACTCAAAATTTTACTGCATGCTTAATCTGAAAGTGGAAAACACTCATTTGAAAATTATTAATTTTTATTTTAATGGAACCATCAATCTTGTGACACTTTATTTGATGCGTATCAATAAAAAGGAAATTTAATTTCGCATCAGATAAAGTGCCACAAGATAGGTGGTTCCATTTAAAAAAAATAAGTTATGCATGTTTGAAGTACTGAAGAATACCGTCGACGGACTCGGTTCAATTTAGAAAATATGACTAATGACAAAAACTTAAACAAATACTACGTTTATTCCCGAATCCAAAACCATAAGCCGCACAACTCTGACTTATTTCGTTTTGAA
Source organism: Philonthus cognatus (assembly GCA_932526585.2). Taxonomy (NCBI): domain Eukaryota; kingdom Metazoa; phylum Arthropoda; class Insecta; order Coleoptera; family Staphylinidae; genus Philonthus; species Philonthus cognatus. The sequence continues at coordinate 1,485,440 of CAKOBO020000014.1, read as the reverse complement.
AATATTGTTAATGGCGTCGAGCTCTGAAATCGTCAAATTTATTGAAAAAAAAGAAATAACTCGAAAACGGTTCAACTGAGACCCAATGTTGTGTGAATAAACTTATGTTTATTAATGAAAAACGGTTTAACTTTGTTTGTATAACACAATTTATTTTTATGTGACTACAGTTTCGGCAAATTTAGCTTGCCATTATCAAACATATAGTTTGATAATGGCAAGCTAAATATGCCGAAACTGCAGTCACATAAAAATAACTTGTGTTATACAAACACAGTTAAACCGTTTTTTATTTATAAATTAACATGTATAACGAAGTTGAAGCCTCCACAATACAAAAAAAAAACTTATGTTTATTTTTAACGAGCAATCCAAAAATGTAAAAATATATAGGGTGTTCTATTTAAAATAAGGAAGTTGGTGTTTACTTACGGTATAACCGCAAGCAATAATTTTGGGTTATGAAAAACTTGATTCTGAACAACTTTTATTTGAAACTTTTTTTGCTATTTTCAACGATACGCTCACTATAGACCGATTTCCGCTTAGTGACTCACCCTGAATAAGATATTTTATAGTTATATTATATCTTAGAGGCACGCATATTGTGAATAGAGAAATCTAGTTTGATTTGTTCCAGCAATGTAGAAACAATCACCGCATCAATATTGAAAATATTTCAATTTTTCATATTTCAATCAGCGTCGCGACCGTAAAGCAGCCGCAAGCCATGGCATAATGTAGTATGAAATGTGCTTCACGTGTTTGCGCCGAGCAATAAGAAATGCATAAAAGTGATGGAGATTGCTTTTCCATTAAAGTAGAAAAGAACCGAACAAAATTATGACAATAATACAAAAAATCGCGAAGATATTTCTCCTTGTCAGACTCGGTTGGTTTTCATTGATTACAATTGTGTTTTTCTTTTATTAATTTTATTTCAACATTTATATACTAATAATAATAATAATAATAATAGCCTTTATTGTATAACAGGATTTCCTACTTTCAGGGCAATATAATAGAAGGTGAATGCAAAAAATAAATATTACAAGAAAAAAAAAAAAATACAGAAAATTACAAGTATTAATAGTAGTTTTTTGTAATCATGACAAAGTTATAGGTACAATTCTCTTCTTAAGAGTTAAATCTTTGAGAATGATCTGTAAAGACCGAAACACGTGTCAGGATACTGAAAATAAAATAATGAAACAAAACAAATTTACCAAATTTAAGAGTTAAAAGTTGTTTTTTGTTTAAATTTAAATTTTAAAATGAAGGCTGGTAGAACGAATTAAATTATAACATTAGAAAAAAACTCAATACAATAAAAATAAAGGCTGTCTTAACAATTTAAACTTCACGTATAAATATAAATATTTGTTTAATTTGAAAAAAATATGTTTTTCATGAAAATTAAATTCGGCGCTCTTGTTGAGACACCCTTTACTTGAGGAGTTCATAACGCTGTTTTTTTGTTTAACCCATTAAGCGCCATTGATACATACACGCAACAATCTTAATTTTTTGTTGATTAAATTACTAAATAAGTTAATTTGATATATTATATTATTTGACCTGACTTGAAAATGTATGGAGAAGAATGTAAATATTTTGTTATTTAAATATTTCGATATTTACTTATTTAAAAAAACATATATATCAGTGTATTTCTAACTTCACAATATTTCATTGTTTTATACGCGTGGCGCATGAGTAACATTTCGAGTTTAGAAAAGCCTGAAAATTTGGTTTGGTCGCTCCGCTCCGCGAAGCTTTTCTAAACTCGAAATTTTACTTCATGCTTAGTCTGGGACTTCATATTGCACGTTTTTATATACAATCGACTAATGCCTGAAAATTTACAGCGTATACATTATGTATATTTCAAAGAAAAATTCACAGTATGTAAAACGATAAGTCGTTCATAGAAATCATAAAAATAAGTGCAGAATTTTACCTAACATTAACTTTTAGAGTCAACACTATAATTGCTTGGCCGTCAATGGGTTAATACTTAAATTGTAGATGTCTACTTCTTACATTGAGCTGAAAAGTCTATAAACTGTTTCCTCATTTAAACTATTTAAGTGGTAATAATTTTACTAATATTACTGAGATTCTCTTTTTAAAATCATAGTTAAAAATGTTTCGTTACGTAAAAGATGAGAAACTAATTCAAGATATATTAAAAATATTTAATTTTTTGTATAGGGGCGGACATTTACATACCGTACAGTCCAAATTATGTAATTAAACTAAATCGTTATCCGCTTTTTCATTAAATTAGGAATTTTCAGCAGATCTCGTGGGTCCATCCTAATCATATTGCCCTCCTTTATTTCGTGGGGCTAGTGCTAAAAAAAATACACCGTACCACACTCATACATTCTAATTAGTGTAAAATGTTGAATTAAGCACGTGAGAAATTATTTTACAAGGTACATACTTATATCAGTTTATATAGACTGAGTACGGTATTTTTTCAATTTTTTTGCAGTTTGAATAAAAATTAACGGATGAATAAGTTTTGTATTTAAATAACTGTATTTTTCAAGCGTATAAATATAATTGAGTGAAATTTAAAAAATGCTTAATGAGAAAAATATCCTCTCAAGCATATGTTAATTTAAGATGAAATATAATTTAGTTTTACTAGCTAACTAAATGCTTCATGTTAATGTAAACATATTACAGGGATGTTTTTAATATATTTGTTCTGCAGTTCTGCTATTCTCTTGATGGAACCAAATTTTAAATTTGGATAAAGGTAAACACTCGTATTGTTCCATAATTTTATTTTTAGTTGCCTTATATTATCCATCAATTAGTGCCCATTGATTTAAATATATATATATATATATATATATATATATATATATATATATATATATATATATTGTAACATTTGTCAAATTAAAATTAGTTTTAACTTTGAAAATGATCGTAACGGATGGAAACACATGTTAGGCAACTGAAAAAGAGTAAAAATAAAATAATGAAATAAAAACAAGGAACAATACAAGTGCATACCTTTACCTAATTTGATAATACAAAGATTTTTTTTAAGTATACATATCGTGATGTAAGTACAGTTGCGTAAGAAAAAAAAACTAGTACAGCAAAATATTTGGCTATGTGAACTGGACTCACTTTGATTTTTCTAATTGTCAATCAAATTAATAAATTTGCGAAATATCAAACGAAATTTTATTAACGTTGACTTGCCTCTATCGACTGAAACGCAAACAGCAATAATAACGACAAATTTAGAGACAATATTAGCATTAGAGACATTGCGTGTCAACACCGTCTTGTTGGCCAAGAAAAAAAATGTTAACCTGTACGTGACAAGTTTGTTTTAAAAGAAAAAAATACGATATTTTAGAAGTGGCTAAAGCTCCCTGCTGTACTAGTTTTTTTCTCGCAACTATACATATACGATTTAAAATTTTAGGCATTAGTTATTTTTATCAAAAAACAGTTTCAAACTTTTAGATTAAGTATGAAGTAAAATAACCAGTTTTGAAAAGTCTGAAAATTGGGTTTGGTCGCTCCGTAAACCAAATTATCAGATTTTTCTAAACTCCAAATGTTACTTCATGCGCCTTGCGTATAAAACACTGGTTTTAGGTGAAGTTTAAAATATACGTCTGTAGTATACTGCTTTTGTAGCATATTGTATACTTCGTCATATTTCAGTGTTTTAGACGCGTGGCGCATGAAGTAAAATTTCGAGTTTAGAAAAGCCCAGAAAATTTGTCTCGGGTCGCTGCGCGACCCTCACAAATTTTCACGGGGCTTTTCTAAACTCAAAATTTTACTTCATGCTTAGTCTGGGAATGGAAAACACTCGTTTTAATCGTAAAACTCAACTTTTTTTAAATAGCAACCAAGTTCTGAATCGGGATTTAAGTACACAAAAAGAGAATCCATGTATAATTAATAAATAATATAAATATGGATCATTATTAACAAGTATAATTATTAAGAAGTTGATATATAGTGCGTTTTATTTAAGTATGGCCATAGGGATTTACATGGTAAAACATGTACCCCATGTTAACTATTGTTATAGTACAAATTTAAAAGAATTTTTTGGTTTTATTGATAAATCAACATTTTTTCTACCAAATGCACAATGTTAAAAGGACATAAACATGTTAGATTTTTTTATTTTCGCTTTCAAAGTTTAAATTATTAATACAAATAATTAAGTGAAAAAATTATAATGTAAGTATTTGTTTTGGTAAAGTTGAAAGCTAAAATAAATAATTCCAGCATGTTTATGTTCTTCTAACAATAGAGATTGTGCAAGAAGATGTTTGATTTGTTAATAAAAACAAAATATTATTTTAAATTTGAACGACAATAAAAGTTAACATAGGGTACAATTTTTACCATGTAAATCTCTATGGCCATTCTTAAATAAAACGCACGGTTTATCGGAAATATATCGATATACGTAGCTGGTCTAAATCGACTCATTACGGTCCCTTGAGAGCCAGGGGAGGATAGGGCGCTAAATTGCTCTTTTGAGTACGAACCAGAAACTCTATATTGACGATAGCAGTTCCAACCCTACTTTTGACATGTCATCACTTTCAACACGTAGGTAGGTTTCTAACGTGTTTTCTTTTTCATGAAAACGGTTTCTAACGTATAAAATTTATACCTATTGACGTATCAGTCACAATATTTACTAAATTATGCTCAAAATAGTCGATATAATCGTAGTTTACATAGTGAAATGACAGTCAGTAAGGTCAACACATTACCCTTTTACCCCGAAGTCACAAAAAACAAAACACAGTTTCACAAACGCATGTCTAGTTTTTGTTTGATTTTAATACTTCATTTATTTGACAAACCTATCAGTAAGCAATGAAATTATTTTTGTAGAACGGGACAAACATTGTATATTAGCACATTGGATTAGTCACAATATTCAATAAAATATACTTTATATACAACAATAATTTACTGTTGGTTTCGCGACAAACTGTAAGTGCTTAATCTGTAGGGGTCATCGTTATTTCTATTATTTCAAATTATTCTTTCACTAACTTTTATTGTTAATATATTTTCCCCTATTGGAAATGAGGTATTATTCTTCTTTAAATAGTTTTGAACCAGTTGTAATGGTGATTAATTGGATTTTGAGTATTTTCGTTATTTCGACGAAATTGAAATATTTTGACATGTGGTATAAATGTAGCGGCGGCTCGCAGCTTAACTTCAGGGTAGGTCAGAGACCCAAAGTAATATGTATCCGTTATTGAAAGGTGACTTTGTTGCGCAATTCCTTGTATTTATAAAGCGCGATCTCAAGCTCAAATTGTGTGTGCCTTGGCGCTGTGGACTACCCTGAAGTTAGGCTGCGAGCCATCGCTGTATAAATGTAATAATATTATAACGCAACCATTCGGCGTGCCAAACAATTAAAGATGTTCTGTTTCAACTAGAATCCATTGATTGAAAGCAAATAAAAGTTAATAACGTCGGGATAGAAAGGTAATAGTATAGTGATTTGTCTAAAGAATTTCAAAAATTGTCAATATCACATTACTGACAAGTTTTTAGAGGAGAAGTTGAAAACAATTCAAGCAGTCATTCTATTTGCATTGAGATATGTCAAATTAGGTTAGAATTCGTCAGGGAATCGATTGCGATTGTTAAAACTGACGTAACGTAATAAATAATAAGTGTTGAAGAGCAAAACTCAGTTCGTTTCGTTGATTAGTAATTTACGGCGAATTCTAACCTAATTTCGTATAGCAAACGATGAAGTACCATCAAAAATGATAAAGTTTTTGGGGTGTTCTTTATTGAACTTTAAAAATGTAGAAAATATCAGTTATCTCTGTTTTTGACAATAAAACAGTAAAAGATTAAAAGCAACAGACGCTGTCTATTGATATATTCGACATAAAATCACACTGTCGACTGTCTTTTGTCAACTATAGACTACTTTATCATATCATTCGTTTATTTGACGATTCTTGTCGTTATTAGTGTAAAAATTGTCATTTTTATATAACTTTGTTGTTTATTTATTAGGTAAATTTTAACGTTAGACTTAATATGTATTTGTCAATATCTTACATGAAAGAGTGACAGTAAAGACAATCGAAGGATACACAGAATGTACAAAAAAAACACAAAGCACAAACAAAAAATATGTGAATCAACAGAATTTATTCTTGGTAAGTTAAATTCAAAATTGTTCGATTGAGTTATTCGAGAAAGGTGTCATGCAATCTAACTTAATACTAATAACTGTCGTCTAACCTAATCATAACCTAATCTTACTTAACACTAGTGACTGTCATTTAACCTAACCTAATCCTAAGGTATTTAATCTAATCCAATTAAAATATTTGACACTAACTTAACACAAGTGACTGTCTTCTAACCTAACCTAACCTAACCTGACCTAACGTAATCATAAGGTGTATAATCTAATCCAATTGAAATATTTGACAGTAACTTAACACTAGTGACTGTCGTCTAACCTAACCTAACCTAACCTGACCTAACCTAATCATAAGGTATATAATCTAATCCAATTGAGATATTTGACAATTCATGCGAATTTTTTAAGAAAATTACCCTAATCTAACTTAACACTAGTGACTGCCATCTAACCTAACCTAATCATAAGGTATATAATGCAATCCAATTGAAATATTTGCCAGTAACTTTTAACACTAGAGACAAACATCTAACCTAACCTAACCTAATCATAAGGCATATAATCTGTAACGTACACGTTTTGCTATCTCTTATTTTTTAATTAAAATATATGACAGGTTGTAATAATAAGTAGAAAAATTAGGAATAAATTAAATTAAATTAAAAACACAGTATTTAATGTAGGCAACCCTAAAATCATAAATGCAATCAATGATTATTTTTATTAATTAATATTAATTTAAATTAAAAGATATTTTCAAGTGTTATGATGCCATATAATCCTAGAAATCGTGCAGTATGATCCAATAGTCTTGCCAGTCCTCTTAGTTGCATAATAGCGCGAGATTTGGAATATTCAACGGTTTTCTAAAAAATGTATACACCATAGCGTTATTAGGTAATAGACAAAAGGGAAGATTCAATCAGATAATAAGAGAAGTTATTAATTGTATACAAGTTTCAAATTTAAAGGGATTAGTAAGAAAATGTATTTAGATTAAACCTAACCTCTAAGGGAAGTGTTAGTACTTACGTTGTTATTATTGTCTCTAGGTAATTTTCCGAGTCTTCTAAATTTATTTTTCCTACGTAGTTATTGAATCTGTTGCATTATCCACTTAAAACTCACTTGTTTTTGTTAACTTTCCGATCGCCGGCTATCAAAGGTTTGTTGTTATTGTCAATAGATCGAAAATACCAATAGATTTATAAATACAAGTAGGGGGCGTCCGATTCGATTAATCATTGAATTAATCCTTCGAATTTAGAATCTGAGTGGAGCTGTGTGCTCAAGAGGTTAAAAAAAAAGGGGGAACGACGAAAGCGTGTTGTGTGCCGTGTCGTTTGGAAATTTTATAATCTGCGAACATCGGTGCGATTGATTCAGCAAAATCCCGAAATTATAATTACTCCAATTGAGGCCGCAATTCATCTTCAGGTAATTTTAAATATTTGCTATTTTCGGACGGTTTTCCGTTAGTTAGACTTCCGACTAAAGTCGGGTTCGACTTGATTCTTTTTTTAGAGCTCAAAGTTTGAGTGGTTGAATTTTAATCACCAATTAAATTTTTCGTATTCCGGCTGGGTGCTGGCTGACGTTTTGTTTTCCGAGCGAGGGTACTTTTTGCGGTTTGGACTTTCTCGGGGAGTTTGCTGTGGAAGTCGGAATCGTCGGCTGGAGTAGGAGTTGCTGGCGGAAGGTGAATTGCTGGAACCTGGATGTTGTTCATAAAGTAACGGAGACGGGCCGGGAGGAATTCACGAAACGAATTAAGATAAGTCCATTGAGAACTTGTTATCAAAATTTTTTTGTGAGTGATTTCGTTAAGCCGAACAGTGACATTTAAAAATTAATTAGTGGAATTTATTCTTGTTTAAATTAAAATAAAAGGAGTGAATATAAGTAGGCAAACTAGATTTAAAAAAAGAGGATTATATTTATTTTGATCTCACGCGTTGTATTGAAACACGGAGTACTTTTACAAAAATTGTAAAGAAGGTGACGTCATTTTCTGGGGAAGTTTATTTGTGTGTTTTTTGAAAATCTCTTTGTGGTCTCGATATCGATTTTTTGTTTATTCTCTGGTTTCGATTATTTTGTTTTGACTAATATTAATAATTATTATTTATTTTTGATTTATTACATTTTTTTAAATTTTAATGATATACTTTTTAATTTGAATTTTTCTATTAAGATCATTTTATTTTACTACCCTATAATTTCTTGATTTTAACTAAGGGTAAGTACTACTATAAATATTTTTTTAAATCAAGTGGCGCTCAACATTTTATTTAGTTCTTTCAATTTATTTTGATCTACGACTCAGCCTACCGAAATCGAGCTACCGTTCGCGGTCACAAATCTAATCAAATTTAGATATTTGACAGTTCATGCGAAATTTTTAGGAAAATCGTTGATGCAAGGGCTATAATCTCAGACAGTTGATTTAAGTATGTTGATTCAAAATAACAAAAAAAAAAAAATCGAGAATGCAATTTTACGACAAGTGAGTCGTAAAATTGTTCCTTTTTGGAGAGTTTGGAGAGCATTTGTCAAACTTTTTTTTTGCATAAAATGATTGCACAATCACACAATTTTCGTATTTTTGATAATAATAATAATAATATTTATTTATTACCCAACAGTAATAATCCTAATTACAAGGCAATATGTACAATAATATAGTAGAATAATATGATACTTAACAAATAATAATAAACAAAATAAATGATATGCCTAAACAATAAAATGTTAACTTTTGATGTATGTTCTAATAGTTTACGTATTACTTTTAACATTTAAGTTGCCACTTTTGGCGTTAAAGGAGACTTTCGGATATAAGTTAGTGCCAGCCGACATTGATGCCAGTTGACAATCATTACATTAGTTGATGTAAAATGTAAATTTATTAATTTTCACATTTTATTTCTATTTGCTAATTTTCACGAAAACAATAATCTTCTATTGTATTGACTACGGCGAAAGTAAAAAGAAAACAAAAATGCGGTATTTAGAATGTTAGCACTAGGCGCCAAACCAGCATGCCTCGGCACTGGCTGTACACTTAGTCCAGCGAGTTTTCAATTGTTATAAAAAAAAATAGACTATTTGAAAGTCTGCGTTCTACTCATTAAGGTATTTTTTGACTAGAATTTCCTCCCATCGAGCCAAACTTTTAAGTTTTGAAGAAATCGCAAGTGCAAAATCTGGAAAACAGGATGGTTAATAAATCAATAGTGTACCTAAATAGTGTAACTTTGTCCAAAATTGTTTTAACACCGAACAAAATTCGTTTATTTTAAATTTTTTGCAGGAACTGTTAAGCCACTTGTTTTAAACGAGTATTACACGTAAACTACATGTTACTTCTGCTTTAAAATTGGCCTAAAGAGGTTTGAACCATTTCATAGAAATTTACCATACTTATCAAACTACCTACGTGTATCAGATATTTTGATATTTATATCAATGAGTCGCCTATTTCCAAAAATTCCTAAATCCATGGTTTTTAAATGGATTTAGGTTTTTTTGGAAATAGACGACTCAAATATTATGATATTTCTAAACCCTACTGAAAACAAAGGGTTTGATATGTAAAATCAGTTAATAATCACACAAACCTTTTATATATTCAATAGAATATATTTTAATGAATTAACTATTTACATATACATGTTAATACAGTTACACAAACACGTATTTGCACAAAATAGTGTTATCAATGGCTTCGGAACAATAAGGAAAGTGTACATGTTCGGAATAAATAATGGGATTGTGTGTATATTTTCTATTTTCCGTCTGTTCCACATGTATTCGGTAAATAAAGGCACGCGTCCATTTTGTACGTTTATATAAGAGGCACGTCCGTTACGAGAGGAGGCACTGTGGCAGCTTTCAATATTCCTCTTTTTCGAGTCGGAGGAGTCGTATGCATCCGGCCGACACTTTCAGTAAACATGGAGTCGCAGCCCATCCCCACTCAATTTCCAAATAATTTCAAAAGGAAGAGTGCGGGCCAATGATTATAACGCCAAGAGGTCCAGGTAGTCAGCCATTTTCAGTAAGGGTGACTTTTTTCATTTCATTCATAATTTCTAAAAGTAACTAAATCTTTCCGGATTATTTTACAAATTATTGATATTTTATTTAGAATAATAATAATTTTAACCGACGACGAAAACAGGACCGCAATAATCTATTTTGAGGCCCTATACATTTCTTTCCTGTTTTGTATGGTACATTTTTGGGTACCATACAAAAAAAGACTCCCAAAAAATTAGACAACAAGAAATGAAATTAAAAAAGGAAAAATATTCATGTAGTAATAAAAAAATTATTACCGATTTACATTTTTTATTAAAATATTAGATTTTCGCTAATTTCCAATAGAGTGGTCATTAGAATCAGTAGATAATACAATTAAATAAACAAATTCACTTGGACAACAAAAACTTAAAAAAGGAGAACAATTATAAATAATACCTACAGGGATATTTTCTTTTAAGTATACACTCCCGATTTGTAAACTTTTAGAAATTCGAAGTTTTTCAAAAGCGTTCAATTTGAAGCTTCTAATGAAACTTGAAAATTTAGTTTGGTCGCTTAGCGAAGCGAGGCGACCAAACCAAATGTTCAGACTTTTCTAAACTCCAAATTTTAGTTCATGCGCCACGCAAGTGTAGTTTAAAATATACTGGCATAATTTCTTAAAGTAACTAGATCTTTTCGGATGTTAAATGTTATCCTATATTCTTTTTCATTTTCCTTACCTTACCTACCGCTGGGCAGAATCTCGAATTTTAACATACTGTGCGAGGCTTAAAAAGCAAATTTAATTGCAAATCCTCCAAATTAAAGTCATTAATGATGTAGGAAATAAATTAATCCGTTCTGAGTGAATTGCGAAGCAAGAGTATTGAAATAAAAAGTAAAACAGTGTAAGCTTTTATTTTCTTCCAGAATTGAATTGTTGAGATATTCAGCAGTAATGAAACTTTTTAAACTTAAAATATAACTTATTTAATTTTGAATGCTTTAACTTAATTATAGTTATAGTAATTTATAATATAATTAAAAAAAAATACAAAAACAAATAAAAAACAGTAGATTTGAACCCCTGACCTTGACATTGACAGTCATAGAGATTACCAATTACACCACCGAGAAGACATAAAACTTTTCAAATGTGTTCGTATACATAGACTCTTAGAGAAAGTTATGGAATATAAATATTTTATAATATATAAAATATGAATTGCTCGCTAATGCCCATTTTAGCATACCTTAAGGCGACATAGCGCGGGGGCGTCTTAAACCCTCCCCCGCATTGCGGGTTCTTGCACCCCTAGTTACGCTGTTAGTACTGTAATAATTTTACTTTTGGGTAGTGATGGGCAAGATCGAGTATCTCAAGGATCGATCAATCACTGATCGATTAGTTGAAGTATCGAGCAGATCGATCAAAAGATCGAGCTGTTCAAAAAGATCGAGCCACTCACAAAGATCGAGCCGATCAAAAAGATCGAGCAGATGGAGCAGTCAATCTTATTTGATCATCACAAAAAATAACTCATTATTTAAATACTCGCTATTTAACTAAATGAATAAATATAATAAATTGAAAGTATGCTTTTCAGTATAATTATAATTAATTTTGAATTTGTAATTTGAAAATCCTGCAAATACGAAAAAGTGTGGATTAATAAATAAATTGTACACTATAATTCTCCCGATCCGCCACAATTTACATTCTAAATTGCATTATTGCTTAAAGTTAAAAATATATTTATATATTTGCACATACAGTTGAGGCATTAAAATTGTGCACGTTTCTGAGTTACAAAAAAACTGACACTGACAGTGTCATACTTAATGAAAGTCACATTTACACATTACAAATTTCCTTTCCTAATTATTAGAAAAAAAAAAATAGTGCAAATTTGCATAAAATAGTGCATATTTTGATAATTTTGTCCATATTAATGACATATTTTAAATAAATTTTATGCATAAAATTCCGGTCCCTAGTTACGAGTAACACAAAGTTATATTTTATACATATTACATTAAAAAATAATGAGTTGATACATATTAATTACAAAAACAAGCAGCATTTACATTAATTTAATCTATTAATTACATTTTTATTTAAAAATGTTGATATCTCTTAACTTCTTGTAGTATTTAGAAAGCTGTTTAGTAAGATAGTTAAAATAATAATAATAAAGGTAAGTAAAGTAGATGTGAAAACTTTGGGTGTTACTTTATAATAACTATGAGAATATTAATTACATTTATTATTTATCGACAGACACAAATTGTTGTTTATTATATAAATAGTTTACTAGATAAAAATTAAAATGAACAAAAAACTATAAAACATGAATCGATATAGTAGAAGGTAAGTATATTAAAAATTGTGTGTACTCGATAGCGTACAGGCCAAGATCTTCGCGCACCATCCAGGCAACCTGTGTTCGATCCTACAGTCCGGCCACTTTTTATTTTTGTTTATATTACTTTTCATTTTTGCTTATATTACTTTTTGTTTATCATTTATTACAAAATCAGAGTATTCCATTTTATAAATATTTATATTTATTTTATACATTGATATTACTATTATTAATATTTTGTCCGGTTGTTGGCGTTACGGTTTTCCAGAGAAATATTGTCGCACCTCTTTTACCTAGTTCTTAAAAAGGGCTCGAGCATAGTAATTATTGCTAATTTTACAGGCCATGTTTTATTTTTCGATTTCTTTTTTCATTATTTTGTAAAGTGTAAATAAATTATATGCTAACAAATAATATTATAATACATATACATTTTATAATTATTTGGTTTCATTTTTGTATAATTATACGCTGGTAGTTATTGTTTCTCCCTTCCCCCTTTAACTCCTTAACAAGTGACCATTGCGGAATAAATACTCATTTTACTTAAAAATTATGTTTTACAACAGTTATTTTAATGACAATTCATGGTAGCTAGTTTTTCACTTTAAATAATCCTTAGTAAATGATATAACAACTCCGACTTCATTCCGATTAATTCAACGTAATGTACGAGATAAAAATTAACATCAAAAATTGTACATGTAAATTCCCTATGATACGCCCTCAACGCCGACATACGGTATATTTTGATTAATCAAAATGTTTGATATTTAACATTTTGATTCATAAAAATACACAACGCCCTCAACGCCGACATACGGTAAATTTTGATTAATCAAAATGTTTGATATTTAACATTTTGATTCATAAAAATACACAATTAATACGGACGAGAAGTTACCCATAGATTTCAGCCATAGATTACAAAAATATTTTTAAGCAAAACTAAAAGAGATATGGATTTGAAAATTTCAGAAAAAGCCTAAGAAGACTGTTTTTTAATAGATGATATAACACCCTACCCAAACATTTCACCCCTCTTTAAATTAGAACCACCCCTATAAAATAATTCAAATTGCGCCAATTCTGCAACAATTTGCAAAAAAGATATTGGTACCATTGGATTCAGCATACACAAATTAGTATAAACAAATAATAAAATAAACCCCCGCGCCCTTATAAAACACTCAAAATATAGGGACAAACTACCCCTCCTGACTTTTTCGAATTCAATTTTCCCAACTTCTAAAGAACATAGAAAAAATCTGATGAAATCACCGGATTCAGCATAGATCAATTAACAAGTCCAACTTATAACATGTTTGTTTTCACCCCTATACCAACGTTAAACAACCCCTGTTAAAAAAACAAGACATTGTTACATTAAAGCGATAATTACACCAATTCTGCAACGTTGCATAAACAATTTCTTGACGGATTCAGTTTCTCCATACTCGAATTGACTTATTTCATAAAAAAAATTAACCCCCTCGACTATGGAACAGGGTTAAAAACCCCCATTCCAAGAAATATAACTATCCGATTCAATCGAAATTTGCACCAATTCTGCAACGTTGCATGCAAAAATTCTTGACGGATTTAGATTCTCCATACTAAAATTGAGAAATTTCATTAAAAATAAACCCCCTCGACTATGGAACGGGGTTAAACAACCCCTATTTCAAGAAATATAACATTATCCGATTCAATCAAAATTTCGACCGATTCTGCAACGTTGCATAAAAAAGTTCTTGACGGATTCGGATTCGCCATACTCGAATTGACAAATTTCATCAATAAAAGAAACCCCCTCGACTATGGAAAGGGGTTAAACAACCCCCATTCCAAGAAATATAACATTATCCGATTCAATCATAATTTGCACCAATTCTGCAACGGTGCATAAAAAAGTTCTTGACGGATTCGGATTCGCCATACTCGAATTGACAAATTTCATCAATAAAAGAAACCCCCTCGACTATGGAAAGGGGTTAAACAACCCCCATTCCAAGAAATTTAACATTATCCGATTCAATCATAATTTGCACCAATTCTGCAACGGTGCATAAAAAAGTTCTTGACGGAATCGGATTCTCCATACTCGAATTGACAAATTTCATCAAAAAAATAAACCCCCTCGAATATGGAACAGGGTTAAACAGCCCCTCTTCCAAGAAATATAACATTATCCGATTCAATCAAAATTTGGACCGATTCTGCAACGTTGCATAAAAAAGTTCTTGACGGATTCGGATTCGCCATACTCGAATTGACAAATTTCATCAACTATGGAACGGGGTTAAACAACCCCCATTCCAGGAAATATAACATTATCCGATTCAATCAAAATTTGGACCGATTCTGCAAAAATATAATTATAAATAATTCAGACGACATTACAAAAAATTGTTTATATTGTGGTGAGAAAAACAGAGATATATTATGCCAACAGTGTGGCAGATACTGTTGTAAAATATGCATTAGTGACAAACAGTATACCAAGAACTGCGAACTCTGTTTAAAACAGCGTAAAAGTTAAATCCATGTGAATCACAGTCTAATGCCCATTTCAAACCCCTGTCGATTAAATTAATCAGTGGCGAAACGGTGGAGTGTGTTTGGAGGGCGGAGGGGGAAGGGGGTACTGAATTTACTCGGTTTACTCAATTTTTTATATTCAAGGTTTTTATAAAATAATCATTTTAACGGTGTACAATGTCTATTATACATTTCGTTTTTTTATCGACTTTACAGATCTTATAAGGCCGTCTACACACGGAGCTACTCATAAAACACTGATTTTGGACGCAAGTCACTAATCAGTCCACTTTGAGTTGCTACCTATGTAATAAAATGGAATGACGCAGACGCGCAACTGGTTACTAACCAGGTACTAACACGTTAGTTATAGGTTCCAAGTGATTCCACTGTCGAGTCACCTTCGAGTTAAGTCACTTCAATTTCTTCCTGGCCAACGAAGCTTCGATAAAAACATAAATATGTAGGCCTTCTTCACACGCAGCTATTCATAAGAAATCTAATCCGTTACTAACGCATTGGTGACTCGGATCCGTGGACCCCTAGTTGACGAGAATTCGCTGAATGTGTCTGGCAGTCTCGACTTTCATGTTGCACCCTCTACAAGTGGTGATAGCATACTACTATTACTGATGAAATAAAAAAAGACAAGGTTTTGGGTTCATCCATATCTCAAAAATAATTTCCATCGTCGATTCTTGCAAGAGAACTGAATCTTTCAGATGCTAAATTTTTGTGTTTTTATCAAAGCTTATTGGCCTGCAAGAAATTGAAGTGACTCAACTCAAAAGTGACTAGACAGTTGGAACTTATGACATAGGTAACAACCCAGCGTGGACTGAATAGTTACTTGCGTCAAAAATAATCGGCGATGGAAATTATTTTAGAGGAATGGATGAACCCAAAACCTTCTCCTTTTTATTTCTTCTGTAATAGTAGTATGATATCACCACTAATAGAATCATATCAATACCCATGGTGCAGCAAAATTATGACCATGGCCACACAGAACAAACTACCTATTGAGTAGCCATTTATGGATCCGAGTTAGGTGATGCGTTAGTAACGGATTAGTGATTTTAATCAAAACCAGTTATATTTCTTATAAAGACATTATACATTCTCAAGTTCGCAAAGCGAAAACAGACACTCGTTTCGAAGTTCGCTTAATAAATTCATTCATCAGTTTCTCAACAACTGCGCACCGCGCGCGCAGTTTAAAGCTTAATTTAAACTCTTAGTCATTTTCAAAGTAATTTTAGAGTCATTTTATGACATTTTCAATATTCCCAGACATCTTTCAAATGTTTTTCAAAATGTCCATACATAGTTTTCAAAATATCAAAGAATTTCTTTCAAATTTTCAGGTGCGTAATTACCCACCTAGGAATTTTTCAGGTGGGTAGTATTACCCACAGTACCCATGTCAGCAGCCGACTCTGATAGAACTTTGAATTAATCAGAGGTTTATCAAAGATTAGTTGTTAGATTAATGTTAATCGGTCGGCGACTTATGATTTGTTAAGAGAAATTAATGTTTGTTATACAGAACTTACTTTTATTTTTGTGATGTCAAATCGAGTACAATCAATAGCATTATATCAATATCGTTTTAATTTTACTTTTTATAGGGAATTGTGTATGCCTGTTTAAAGTTCACAGGGCTTCATTTATTATTGTAATATGACAATTCAACACTGTCACTCCGCCGTTGCAGAAATGCATTTTCTTATTATATTATTACCTATGTCTTATTTTGTTGTAAGGTCAAAGGTGGATAATATGTTAATTTGAGTACGAAGAATCAGAATTAGTAAAGACACTTTTCCTGTCACAAAGCATGTTAATTTTTTTATGAAATTTATCAATTCGGGTCTGGAGAATCCGCAGCCGTCGAGAACTTTTTTATGCAACGTTGCAGAATCGGTCCAAATTTTGATTGAATCGGATAATGTTATATTTCTTGGAATGGGGGTTGTTTAACCCCGTTCCATAGTCGAGGGGGTTTATTTTTTTGATGAAATATGTCAATTCGAGTAAGGCGAATCCGAATCCGTCAAGAACTTTTTTATGCACCATTGCAGAATTGGTGCAAATTTTGATTGAATCGGATCTTATATTTCTTGGAATAGGGGTTGTTTAACCCCTTTCCATAGTCGAGGGGGTTTCTTTTATTGATGAAATTTGTCAATTCGAGTATGGCGAATCCGAATCCGTCAAGAACTTTTTTATGCAACGTTGCAGAATCGGTCCAAATTTTGATTGAATCGGATAATGTTATATTTCTTGGAAGAGGGGCTGTTTAACCCTGTTCCATATTCGAGGGGGTTTATTTTTTTGATGAAATATGTCAATTCGAGTATGGAGAATCCGAATCCGTCAAGAACTTTTTTATGCACCGTTGCAGAATTGGTGCAAATTATGATTGAATCGGATAATGTTAAATTTCTTGGAATGGGGGTTGTTTAACCCCTTTCCATAGTCGAGGGGGTTTCTTTTATTGATGAAATTTGTCAATTCGAGTATGGCGAATCCGAATCCGTCAAGAACTTTTTTATGCAACGTTGCAGAATCGGTCAAAATATTTTGATTGAATCGGATAATGTTATTATTAATGTTTCTTGAAATAGGCGTTGTTTAACCCCGTTCCATAGTCGAGGGGGTTTATTTTTGATGAAATTTCTCAATTTTAGTATGGAGAATCCGAATCCGTCAAGAATTTTTGCATGCAACGTTGCAGAATTGGTGCAAATTTCGATTGAATCGGATAGTTATATTTCTTGGAATGGGGGTTTTTAACCCTGTTCCATAGTCGAGGGGGTTAATTTTTTTTATGAAATAAGTCAATTCGAGTATGGAGAAACTGAATCTGTCAAGAAATTGTTTATGCAACGTTGCAGAATTGGTGTAATTATCGCTTTAATGTAACAATGTCTAGTTTTTTCAACAGGGGTTGTTTAACGTTGGTATAGGGGTGAAAACAAACATGTTATAAGTTGGACTTGTTAATTGATCTATGCTGAATCCGATGATTTCATCAGATTTTTTCTATGTTCTTTAGAAGTTGGGAAAATTGAATTCGAAAAAGTCAGGAGGGGTAGTTTGTCCCTATATTTTGAGTGTTTTATAAGGGCGCGGGGGTTTATTTTATTATTTGTTTATACTAATTTGTGTATGCTGAATCCAATGGTACCAATATCTTTTTTGCAAATTGTTGCAGAATTGGCGCAATTTGAATTATTTTATAGGGGTGGTTCTAATTTAAAGAGGGGTGAAATGTTTGGGTAGGGTGTTATATCATCTATTAAAAGACAGTCTTCTTAGGCTTTTTCTGAAAATTTCAAATCCATATCTCTTTTAGTTTTGCTTAAAAATATTTTTGTAATCTATGGCTAAAATCTATGGGTAACTTCTCGTCCGTACAATTAATGACAAAAGTTATTAACTATCTGTTTTTTTTAAATTATTATTAAACACAAATGTCAAACGCTGAAAAAGTTGGGAATTTAGTCATTCCCGGCGGCGAGTGTGCCGCCGCGGGCCCGCAGACAAATGATAATTCGGTTCATCTGTCGTGCGCGCACAGACAAATGCACGCAACGCTGCCCCGGGTTACGCTCGCATTGTACACGGATGTGGTGTTTGGAATGCAAAAGTAAACTGAAACCGGCGGTCCGCTCCGAGCCAGCTACAAAAAGTACCTGCCAGAGTATCTTCACTCTGATTGGTAGAGAAAAGGGTCTGAGTTGGGACCCTGAAGAAATGCACCCCCCTTACGGCGGAGAGGGGTACAAAATAAGTGTCGGCCAGACGACACGCACCCCTCTTTTTCGCCGATGCAACGCCCCGAACGGGGGTGGTTTTGCTGATAAGCCCTCAAGTGAACACGTACACGTATACACGTGTACGCGTGTACACGTACACGAGACCAGGTGACGATAAGCCACAGCCACTACAACACACACACGCCATAATGAATCGGTACACCGACCGATGTAATAGAAATTGCATTAAATAAACAAAAACGTTGGATGTGTGTGTTATTATGCAAACTGAATATTTTGTTTGATGAAAAGTATCGGGTGTTTCTATTTCATTGCAAAATTGTGTTGTTACACTTAATGACACTCAATTTTAATTATTAATTTACTAACCATATTGTGACTACTAATTATGAGCAGTAAAATGTACCTACTTGTTTATTTAATATACATCTTCTTGTTCAATCCAAATTTTCAGGTTTCTCGAAGCTCGAAATATATACTTGATGTTTAATCAATTGTATTTTCAGCTATAATATAACAAGTGGTATGATTATCATCGATAATATTCATGAGTGAAACCGAGCTGCAAATTCAACGAGCCCGAAGGGCGAGTTAAATGTGCTGCGCCGGTTTCACGAATAAATATTATAGATTATTAATCATACCACGAGTTATATTCGATGAGAGATTACAACAAATTTCACTATATTTCCGCATTAAAAACCTCACCCCATTGCCCTACATTTTTAATTATCGACTGTCCGATTTGACAAATAATTTTTGTAGCAACGACCAAAACAAGGTGATACAATTCTATTACTGCTGTAATAACATGTATCTATGGAAATAAGCGATTCTGATTGGAGGGAATGTAGCCATGTGACGATTGAGTTATATTCTCCTTATTGTAAAATTCATATAGAGAATTGATAAGTTTAGTTGGAGAGCTGATCGTGAGCAATACTTGTCTCAAAAAATAATAATCTTGGAAGGTTAATCCCTTTAAACCTAAAAGTTAATTACCCCGGAGGAGAAAACCCGAATCCTCGGCAAATATTTAAATCCCGCGATTAATTCCATCTAGTAATTCACTCCTTATATTCACCGCGATCCTAATATTTTCTCCTCGCGTTTCTCTTTTATTTTTCAAAAAAAAAAAAAAAATAGGCGGGCATTTCGCTCGGGCGCTTATTTATCCGCTTAAATTAGACGGGACGCCAGACCCGAGAGAGGTCCAAAAGAATTATTCGCGCGGAGTTAATTAAAAATAAGAGCGCCGCACAGTGGTCGATTTTCAAATTTAGCCGAACATTTCGCGAAAAATAAAGTATTTAGAAAAACGAGTATTTGTGTAAATATCATTAGTATAATGACCCATTGGTGCGCAGGTAAAAGCATACTCCCCTCAACCCTCTTTCCTGGTAATTATCGGTACCCAAAGTACACCCTATTGAGACACCGATCATTAGTTGTTTGTACGCTCTCAAACGCATATGCTTTAAATATTTAGTTTTCAGTTGTGTGAAGTGAAATTTTTAAAACAACGATGGATATACATTCTACTGGTATGTATTTATCATTTGTGTTTATTTGTTTTTTTATATTTTTATGCAACAATAATAAATAATGACATAAATTACTCATACAATTTTTCATTGTAAATTAAAATTTCTTAAGTATGATAGAGAAAAAGTATATTCCGTACGCAGCGGTACGCATTGGGATTTTTTTCAGTTATAGAGCAACTATTTAACGTATCATATAAACAAAATATATATGCAGCCACGTGCAACCATTCAAGTAATCATTTTTTTTCAGGCCGCGTAACCGTTCGCCGAAGCGCTCTCTTCAATGTTTGGCGTATGGAGCGCACGGTGGAAGAGAAAAACAGCGCCGTTCAAAAATATATTTTTGATTTAATGAACTTTAATGTTCAAGACCAAAATGAAAATATAATATATATTAAAAGATCAAATACGTTCTTTTACGTCATCTTTAAACTCTAAGTGGCAAAAAGTATTTAGAGTATGTTCCCGATTTGAAAATAATTATGCAGAGTGGCTAAACGAAACACAGACATTTTCTTTGACTGATACAATCGATGAACCTGTACCTGAACCATCTTCGAGAGGGCCGTACAAATCATTTACTGATTTATCAAATTTTTCGAAAAAAAGAAATTTAGGCCATTGATGGAAAATTATAGTGCAGAAATAGTGAACGAGGTTACAACAAATTCACCAACAAGAGGTTCCAGTATTAAGCAGGCTTGGAAATCACCCCAACAAAAAGTTCAAAAATATACACCAGAAGAAGCCTTGGCGTTATATATCGACGGAAGATTTACAACGCATTCCTATAAATTGATACAATCTGGAGCTAAGGTACGTAATGCAAATATTTACCTAAGCTATGATAGTATTTTGAAAGCAAAAAAAGCATGTTATCCCGCAGAAGTTAGTATATCATACACTGAAACTGCTGCAGAAGTTACTTTGCAAGCCTTGGTCGACCATACTAGTCAAAGATTATTCATTTCTCTGGGAAATTTGAGTTCATTTGATGAAATTGGAAACGAGTTTAAAATTAGGTACAAATGGGGCTGTGATGGTAGTTCAGGTCACTCATTATATAAGCAAAAATTCTCTAATGAGTCCGAAAGTGATGAATATATATTTTCTGCGTGCTTAGTGCCTCTTCAAATAATATCAATAAAAGATGATAATATTTTATGGCAAAATCCGAAACCATCCTCAACTAGATTTTGTAGACCAATTAAGATTATGTTTGAAAAGGAGTCTAAAGAAATTATAAAACTTGTGGTAAATGATATTGAAAATCAAATTGAAACCATTTTACCAACGAATGTAGAGTTAAACAATATACAAATTATAATTAATCATAGTTTAAAAATGACTATGATTAATGGCAAGACTTATAGCACAGTTACAGACACTTCAACTCAAACGTGTGTTATATGTGGAGCTACCCCTAAAATAATGAATCAATTAGAAAAAGTAAAAAATTTACCGAAAATTGAAAAATACTATGATTATGGTATTTCTTCTTTACATGCTTGGATTCGTTCATTAGAATGCATGCTGCATATAGCATATCGTCTCGATATCAAAAAATGGCAAGTTCGAGATATCAATGAAAAAAAAAACATTAGAAATTACAAAATTAAAAATTCAAAATGAATTAAAATCTAAATTAGGATTATTAGTTGATGTGGTAAAACCTAATTTCGGAACAACAAATGATGGTAATACCGCAAGTCGTTTCTTTGAAGAATATAAGACAACATCAAAAATTACAGGGTTAGACGAACATTTTTTAAAAAGAATTAAAATAATTTTGCAAGTCATTTCTTGCGGAGAAGCTACAAATATAGAAGCATTTCGTTTGTATTTGGATGAAACAGCAAAAAAATATATCGAATTATATCCATTGTATTACATGCCCACTTCTTTGCATAAAATTTTAATTCCTGGTGCGGATATAATTCAATCAGCAACATTGCCAATTGGGATGTTATCCGAAGAGGCACTAGAAGCTCGCAATAAAGATTTAAGGAAATACCGAGAACATCACACTCGAAAATTTTCCCGCTTACAAACCATCACAGACCTATTTCATACATTGTTATATTCTTCTGATCCATATATTTCAACTATATCAAAAAGAAATCATATATCAAGATAAATTGGTACACATTTCAAATAATTTTGATTTATCAGATAATTCAAACTCCGACAGTGATACTGAATAGTTTGGTGTAAATGTGTATTTGCATTATGTACCTAATATTCCGGTTTCAATTGAACATGTGTATATATATTTATGTGTATATAGTGTGTCCATGTCTAATATGTATATATAATATATTTGTGTAAATAATGTTGTAAATATATAGTTTAACATTCTCTAATGCAATATATATTGGATTACCCTTAAACACAAAATAAAATAAAAAAAGATATTGAACGGGGGGGGGGGGGGGGGGGGGGGTTACAAAACAATTTGTTTTTTGTTATTTTCATACAAGTCTACAAAATTCGCTAAGACGTTTTATATTTTCGCACAGAATTTCGGGGGGTTCAAACCCCCATATTCCCCACCCCCTAGCTACGGCCTTGTGTTTCTAGTATAAAATAAACATGTAATCTTTATAGGAACCATTCCAAGTACAATAATCTCATATTTTGTTACAAAATTTTAAATTATTTTGAAATATGAGAGTGTTTTCTATATAAATCAGATGGGTGGGGGTTGTTTAACACTTTTTATAATTTTTTTTATTTTACGAAGAATGACTCATTATATTTGTTTAAAATAGTAAAAAACAAGATTTTTTTTACAAAAAAATCTTTGATTAGGAGTAGGTAGTGGGGTGGAAAATGTGTCCATAACATAAATGACAATTAAATACTTAATGGAAAAAATATTTCTTTCTATTAGACAGAATTAAAAAAAAACAAAACAAATAATAACGAAATGTTCAGTTAAATTTGAAAATCGACCACTGTGCGCCGCGGCGATTATGCAAACGGCGCACTCGCTCTCTTGCAGCGATTTTCAATAATTAAGGTTTCCCGAGTTAACGAGGTCTCTAATTAAGACTTTGGCTGCCGAAACAGTCCGCCGGCGTGTGCACCACCCGCTCTAAATAACCGTGCACCTTTCGGTAATGCCCAGATAAAAATGTTTAATTAAGTTTGTATTTTAGCAATTTTATACTTCAGTTTTCAGAAGAGATTTAATTTCGTCAGCCGTTTTTTTTAAATTAAAGTTTGTATTTATTTACCTACACTCTACCTAGTAACCGCATCATACCACACAGTCATCTTGACGCGTATGATTGACATTACCATTACACATGCACGTAATAGCTTTGATGAGTATATTACATGCTGACAGCTGAACAGCTAATTGATTACCGCATAGCCAAATCTTTGATGTATATTGAGCAGTAGTAATTTAGTTTTCATCAATATCATATTACTATCAAACATTATTGAATAAATAAGTTGTTCTTTTATGCTTATTGTTTATTTTATTAGGGCGTGGGTAAAGTATCGTACGTTTCTCGAGTGGTATGACAATTACATACTTGCGGAATACTGCACTCGCCGCTGCGCGGCTCGTGCGCAACACATCGGCTCATATGTCACTCTCGTGACGTAATATATACTGCCTTTCAAAAAAATCAGAACACAAAGTATTTATTGGACGATTTTAATGAAATTTACAGAATTTGATCATGTAAATGAACTGCATCGATGATCAAAAAATCAATTATTTTGGTTACTATTTAATGGTATTTTTCCTTGATTTCACCATTATGAAGAGCTGCTGATTTTTTAATGTAATTGCTTCTAATATCCAAGTAGCCTCTGAGTAGTTTGATGTTTCAGTTTGTAAAACATAAAAAGATGCCCCGTGTTCGTTGGCGTGCACAATATCATCATCTAAGTGAATTTGAAAGGGGTCGCATTATTGGAATGCGAGAAGCGGGTTTTTCGGTTCGTGCTATTGCTGAAAGGGTAGGCCGTAGTGTATCGGTGATCGTACGCTGCTGGTCTAGATGGTCCGAAGCTGGGGAGAATCGACGTAGACTTGGATCAGGACGTCCAAGAAGCACCACTGAGCGTGAAGATCGAGCTCTTCGTCTTACAACTTTAAGGGACAGATTTACAACGTCGCGGGCATTGGGAAATGAGTGGTTGGCTCTAAATGGCCAAAGAGTATCCATGGCTACTGTTTAGAGAAGAATCCGCAGTTTTGGTATAAGATCCTACCGTCCACAATTGTGTCTACCTCTTACTCTGCAGCATCGCAGAGCAAGACTTGATTGGTGCAGGGAAATACAACATTGGACCCATGAATGGAATAACATTATCTTCAGCGATGAGTCTCGGTTCTGTTTATGGGCTCATGATGGTCGCAGAAGAGTGAGACGTCGATGCGGTGAACGCAGAATTTTACAATTTGCTGTTGAAAGACATACGGCTCTTACACAGGAAGTTATGGTTTGGGGGGCGATAGCATGTGGTAGTCGGTCTCCTCTAGTTTTTTTAGAAGCAAGTCTTAACGCGATTCGGTATATTGACAACATTTTGCGGCCAGTGTTAGTGCCATATGTAAATGGCTTGCAGAACCCCATTTTTCAGCAAGATAATGCTCGACCTCACACAGTGGCCATTACAAGACAGTTTTTTGAAAGCGCCGAAAGCAATTTGTTACCTTGGCCATCTCGTTCTCCAGATCAATCGCCAATAGAACATGTTTGGGGTAGAATAAGTAACTTACAGCGCCCCGCTAACACTGTAATGGAACTTAGAGGTCAAATTATCGAAGTTTGGAATGAAATACCCCAAGTCGATATTGACAGCCTGATTTCTAGCATGCCTCGACGTGTTAATGAGTGTTTGGGAAATCGTGGAGGCCCAACACAATATTAATTTTTATTCATTTGTTTTTCAAGTTGATTTTTTGATCATCTATACAGTTCGTACATGATCAAATTGTGTAAATTTTATTAAAATCGTGCAATAAATACTTGGTGTTCTGATTTTTTTGAAAGGTAGTATATTATTACCAACAGAAAATATCCAGTTGCAATCTGTAGGTAAATCTGTGAATGAAGCATATCATTGTGCAGACATAAAGATCACACAGTTCTGTACACAATATAATTATAAAAAGCATATAATTATGCACAAAATATCAAAATTAAATTTGTGTTTAGAATTCCAGCACCAGATAACCACTGACGCGTTTCGGACTTCAAGGTCCTCGTCAATGTAGTCCCGACTCAGTGCTGAGGAATACTAAACATTTCTGACTATATCAAGCCAATATGTGAAAACAATTAATGAATTCAACAGCTAACGCCATCTAATTCTCCATAGTGGCATCGAATGATACGAATGCACAAAGTACAGATACAGGTCACTGTTTTGTCCACGAACGGGACCACACTAACGAGGAACTTAAAGTCCGAAACGCGTCTGTGGGTATCTGGTGCCGGAATACTGAACACAAATCCAATTTTGATATTTGTTTTCTGGTTTTACAAACCAAGTTTAGCTGGTTCGTAGACGAATATGCACTTTGTGCCGGCAAATCCAAATTTACAGGCTTTTCTAAACTTCATGCGCTACGCGTATGAAACACTCATTTCAAATGAAGCTCAAATATACATAAATTTCACAATGTTTTAGTGTTTTATACGCGTGACGCATGAAGTAAAATTTCGAGTAAAGAATAGCTCAGAAAATTTGTCTCGGGTCGCTGCGCGACCCTCGACAAATTTTCACGGGGCTTTTCTAAACTCGAAATTAGTTCATGCTTAGCCTTAGCCTACTTTATGCTTACCCTGGGAGTGGAAAACACTCATTTAAAGCTTCAAATTAAACTCTTTTACTAATCTAGGTGAACTTTAAAATACACCCATCTCTTATGTTTAATCCTCACGCCAATACATATTACAAATATTTACTAATTTACACTTTATTTATAACTCTTTGATTTTGAGATGTAGGTGTGTGGGAGTGGGGAACACTTATTTAAAGCTTCAAATTTAACTTCTATAAAAAAAGCGTGTGGATATGCCTACTTAAAATAAAAATTCCTTGTATGTAGTTACACATTCCAAATAGGATTTTTAATCAAGTCGTAATTATGCAAACGATCACGAAATTAGGGAAGCTAAAAACCCTTCCGATCCGAAAGCACCAGCCGATTTGCATTATTATGGCGGATCCCAGTGCATCGATCCTAAGTACATAACATTTTTATCATCATCTTTAATAACTAGTTCATAATACGCGATCGTATCAAAAATGCCTATTTCCTCATTTTCATCTACATATTCGAGATGCGTTCGAAGACGAGACGTTTTAGTAAATAGGAGTATATACATCGATTTTTTTCTATTAAGTATACATATGCATGCGCTGTAAATTTTCCGATATTTGTTGCTTTTTAAAAAAATTCAAATCAAAACTTTAAACGAGTGTTGTCCACTCCCAGATTAAGCATGAAGTGACACATTTTCACGGGGCTTTTCTAAACTCGAAATGTTACTTCATGCTTAGCCTGGGAGTGGATAACACTCATTTAAAGCTTCAAATTGAACTCTTTTACTAATCTACGGAGGACATGAGAGTGTGCCAGATCGAAAGGGAAATGTGGAGTATTTGAAGGAGAGGAGAAATAAGTCCTGCAGAGAGACCTCCACTGTAGGTCTGGAAAAAGAAATGTTTATAAAATTGCGGGGAACCGGTAGCGGTGGGGGAACGAAAGTTAAGAACAGATATGGAGGAGTTTACAGAAGAGGAAGTTGCTAAAGGTTTTGAAGAAGTGAAAGGAGAAAAAGCGGCTGGGCTGGAGTGAAAGCTGAAATGTGGAAGAGGATTGGAGTTGATGGAAAACGAAGATTTGGAGAGCTGCTCAATCAGATGTGGAGGAGAGAAAAGTATATTCCGGAAACATGGCGTGTGGGAGTAATGTGCCCAAAACACAAACATGGAGATAGAAAGATAGCACCGAATTATCGTGGTGTAACTATTATGGGTATCGGGTACAAGATTGCCATGACGATAGTAAAGAACCGACTAAAAATGGAAGTAAAAGGAAAGGGGTTGTTGCTGGAATCGAATGAAGGGTTCAAAAAAGAGAGGGGAACCAGAGATCAAATTTTTACGATAGCGAGAATAGTTGAGAAAGTATTAGAGGAAAAGAAAAGTGTGTATGCAGTGTTTCTGGATTTGAGACCAGCGTATGATTCGGTTCCGAGAGGAAGGTTGGTAGAGCGTTTAAAGAGGAGAGGTGTGAGCGATGTAGCAGTAGAATGGGTGAGAGGAGAATATGAGGAAACATGAGGGAGAGCAAAGGTAGACGGAAGGGTATGGGAAAAGTTAAGAGTATGGATGGGGGTGAAACAGTGATGTCCGCTTAGCCCGTTACTGTTTAACTTATATATGAGCGAACTAGAAGAGGCCTTGAGAAACGGGCAAGCAGGCGGGGTTGTGATAAGGAAAATAAAGGTGTTGATGTTGGCGTATGCGGATGATGTGGTTTTGCTAAAGAAAGAATAGGGAGAAATGAAGGAGATGTTACAAAGGGTGGAGATATATATGGATAAGCGAGGTTTGTGTGTAAATGTAGGGAAAACGAAATGGATCAGATTTCGGAACAGAGGAAAAGAAGGAAGAATAACAGAATTGATATGGAAGGGTAAACTGATCGAAAAAGTGAAAGAGTTTAAATATTTGGGTTTTGTGTTTAGATGGTGTGGAGGGTACAGGGAGCACGCCAGATGGGTCCAACTGAAGGCAAGGAAAGCGTGGTGTGGAATTTCCAGATGGCGTGTAAACTGCGGGATGCATGCGTTAAACCAATTTTAATGGGTTGGAGAAATGGGGAATGAGAGCATATAAAGGTATCGAGAGAGAGCAGGTGACCGCTAGTAGCTAACAGCTACTAGCGGTGGAAAAAAAACGCCCAGCTATATTCTGCTTCAGGAAACAAACAAAGCATGTATGCATGGAGAGACAATGGAAAGAGTGGCAAGATACGAGATAAAATTGATTTGTTTGGGTAGTGAAAGGCTGGTGAAAGAGGTATGGAAGACATGTGTGGGAGTAGGAGAGAGTGAGTAGAGAATGGACAGGAAAAAAATGTATGAAACAGCAGGGGGATTTGAAAGTTTGGTAAATGAGTGAAAAAGGGGTGAATGTGGCGTCGTGGATGAAGAAAAAATGGGAGGAAGTGGAAAGACAGGAGCGTCAAGGGTTTATTAAGAGGAATCCTCTATATAAAAGGTGGCAGGTACATGGGAAACTGCCAGGATACCTTATGATACCTTCACTAAGTAGAAAAGACAAGGTAGCAGTGGCTAGGGCTAGGTATGGGTCGGAGGAGAGAGGAAGACAGCTATGGATGGGTGAAGAGTATGGTAGGTGTGTTTTGTGCGGGAGTGGAAGGGATACTTGGAAACATTTAGTGGATGAGTGTAAAGAGATAAGTAAGGAATGGACGAGGTAGTATAAGGATAGAGGAGTGGATGCGAGAGGACGGGGCAAGCGTAAAAATCGTGATGAGATTAGGGTGGGAGAGGGAGAGGAGAAGAATGATGTAACAAATCGGGTAGTTGACATACATTTATTTTGTATTGTATTGTATTTATTTAGAGATGTAGTTTAGTTTAGATGCCAATAAAGGTTTTTTTTTTACTAATCTACGAATATCGGAAGATTTAAGTATATAGGCTGTAGTTGGTATATGTATACCTAAATGAAAAACTCCCTGTATAGTATGAGTATATGATAATTGCAACAAGATATCCACGTTTTCAGTTGTATTAAAGCGAGGAGAGAATAATGACGCCTGCGACTTGTAACTCGAGAAATAAAATCCCTCCTGATATGTAACTTAGTGGCATTAATTTGTAACACCTGACGCTCGGCGTCTCTTTAATAAACTTTCCTCGTTGTTACAAGCTGTGTAGATAAATTTATCATTTATACCTTACGCAAAAAAATATTTAAATTAACTATTCATGTATACTAAACAGTGGCGGATTCAGCACTCAGGCGAATTTCAATGTTGAATATGGCTTAAGCTTCTAATTAGTTGTAAACTCTTTTCACATTTTATTCTTACGTAGGCTTGCTTTTTCTCCATATATTGGCATATTGTATTTTTAATAGTAAGAATTAAAGTATATCTTTGATTAATTTCTCACTTAACCCGTGGTGAAACATTTTTGAATCTAATACTGGATGATTTAAATTAAATTTAAATTAAAACACTTTGTTTCACTTATAGATAATAAGTGAAACAAACTAAGTGTTTTAATTTAAACTTAATTTAAATCATCCAGTATTAGAATTGAAGTATGCTGTTAACTTGTAATGTCAATAAAACGTTGCCAGATATTACGGCAAAATGCCAAAGGTAATATTTTTACATGTGAATAAGCGATATTATAATGCTTCACTTGAAGAAGCTACAGTGTAGCGACACAATTGTGGTGAAATTGAATTTGTGTTCAGTATTCCGGCACCAGATACCCACAAACGCGTTTCGGACTTCAAGGTTCTCTTCAGTGTCGTCGCGATCTAGGCTGAGGAATACTGAACATTTCTGACTATTTCAAGCCAATATGTGAAAACTATTAATGGATTTCGATAGCTATTGTAGTGAATTTAATAAATAGGTAAAAATCATGAATAGTTTACTATTATTATTATATTAAAGTTATGAAATACAACATTGCAATTCACATAACTAAAAAAAAAATGCAATGACATAACCAAATTGGTAGTAACTTTTTTTATTACCAACAAAAATGTGCGGCGAGAGTAAAATGTAAACATAGTTATAGATTAAAGAAGAAGAAGAAAGAGATAAAGAATAGCTCTTTTAATGTTTCAAGTATTCTGCCACCAAGTATTAACAATTTTATTTATACTTATACAGAGAGTTTTATGTAACACCGAACATTTTCAATGTTTATTTTCATACAAAGAATTTTACTTTTGAGTATACATATAATAATAATAATAATCTTTGTTCACATGTTCTCAATACAATTTAAAACATACAATTATGAAGAAAATATACATTAAGAAACAAGTAAATCAATAGGTGGGATTCAGTTAGGCTTACGCCCACTGTTCTTTTATCCAGACCTAACAAATAGATATGCATACGTTGTACATTTTCCGACACTTGGTGTATTATAAAAATAATAATTTGAAGCTTTAAACGAGTGTTTTCCACTCCCAGGTTAAGCATGAAGTAAAATTTCGAGTTTAGAAAAGCCTGAAAATTTGGCTCGGGCGCGTAGCGAATCGAAGCGACCGAGCCAAATTAGGCTTTTCTAAATTCGAAATTTTACTTCATGCGCCACCGCTAGAAAACACTGATTCAATGTGAAGTTTGCGGTGTGCTTTAAACTTCGTAATATGTCAGTGTTTTGTACCGGTGGCGCATGAAGTAAAATTTCGAGTTTAGAAAAGCCTGAAAATTTGGTATGGTCGCTCCGCGCTTCGAGCGACGTGACCAAACCAAATTTTCAGGCTTTTCTAAACTTCAAATGTTACTTTATACTTAGTCTGGGAGTGGAAAACACTCGTTTCAAGTTTCAAACTGAACTCTTAAAAAAAAAAACAAGGATTATCTAAAGATTTACGGCACACACGCTATAATTAGGACTTAAAAAGAAAAACTCCCTGTTTGTACAATTTGTACTGAAATAAGTTGAGACGTTGATTGCAATTGGCTATAATTTAATTTTAATTTAATGGTCATATGGGCAACCCAGTTTACAAATAACCTAAAAATTAAAGGTGTATTGAATGCTTTGATTTGACAAATCGAACATACGAAAATAAACATTGATAATGTTCGGTGTTACATAAAACTCTCTGTATGTAAAAATGTTTGTTTTATAATTTTTATAATTATCTTTGATCAAATTTTTTATTCTATTACCTTAATATTTGAGTTAATGTATTACCCTTCTCGCAAGAGTGATTTTATTACATAAAACAGACTTAATCGCAAGACTAAATATCTTATGGTGCGTACAAAACGTATGGCATCCAGTCTGTCGAAAAAGAGAGAGAGAGAGTGAGAGAATGATCGTGGGATTACAAAGGGCCCGTAATTAATCTTTTAACGCGGTCAACTTTCGACCGTTCCGTTTCCCTTAATAAATAAAACTATTTGGAAAGTTGCCGTTGCTCCTCCTCTCGTTTTTCCACCCCTTACGAAAAGAGAAAAAATTAACGAGATGACTGGCCTGAATAGAGAAAAAAAAGAGCGGCGGGCGGGCGATTAATTGTACAAACATCAGGCCAGAATCTGGCGCGCGCCCGCAAACGGGGGTTGCAAACGGCATGTCTTAATCCCCTGCCTCAAAGTAAACAAGCCCTCGGGGGTGTTGCAAAGTCTGAATTTGTGGCAGCGTTTAATTCCAATTTGGACGCCTTAATAAAGATAACTCGGTGTGTGTGTGTGTGTGTGTGTGTGTGTGTTGTTTGCTGTGGGTCCGCGTCCAAAACCGGGTTCAACTTGTTTTACCTTGCAAATGCAGACATTACTGATAATTATACCTTCACTTTTATATATATAAAACAATTTAAACACTTTCAATTATATATTGTGCATTCGCTACAATTGTTTTCCCACACTGTGGCTTCTTCAGGCGAAGAAGAAGCATTTCTTCGCTTGAAGAAGCCACGGTGTGGCGAAACAATTGTAGCGAATGCACAATATATATTTGAAAGTGTTTAAATTGTTTAATTTATATGAAAGTGAAGATGAACTTTCAACATGTATCAGCCTTACCAATCAATTATACCTTCGTTTTATAAAAGAAAAATATATACCGGGTGCTCGATAAAGAAACGCCCAACGCCATAACTGTTATTTATTAACCGATCTGAATGAAATAACAAACAAAATAAATGGTGAAACAGCCATTTACTTTGTTTGTTAGTTCATTTAGTTAGTTTTAGTTTAGTTATTAGTTTGTTAGTTCACTACATTGACAGTAATTTTATATTTTTTCAAATTTTTGAAAAACGTTTATATTTAATATTTTTGTTAAGTTGCGTGTAAAGGAAGGCCAACAACGTTTAAAGTTTGTAATTTTTTGAGGTTAAATTTGACACACGCCTGATACTTAAACGTCAGAATTTCAAAAATCAAAAGAAATAGAAAACGACGTCGGATTTGCATGCGCCTTTCTGCGCCGACCTAGTCTCGACGAAATCTCGGCCCTGTGAATATTTCAATATTGAAGTGATCGGGATATGTTTACTTAATGCAAGCAATACTCAATACGTTAATATATACATTTTTGCATTATAACTATAAAATTAATTTTTAAAAATATCATGCTACTCTAGGTCAAAACACAACCTTTAATTAAACGCATTTTAGTCAATTTCATAACAGCAACGCACTAAATAAAACTGCAGCAATTATTAAATGAAATGTATTCATAACAAAACATGTGCTGATATCAATATACGGATAATATAGAGCATTGTGTGGAGCAAGGGTTTATAAATTTCGAGCGAATTAACGGAAATATTGTATGGGCAAGAGTTTAATTTGTAATGTCCGAAATGTCGATCACAGGGGCTAAATAATGGATAGGACGTGTACCGCCAATGATAAGTATCTATTTCGACCGATCGGCCACTTAAATATAAATTGACACTAATTCGGCACAACACTCTCATTTCAATTAAATCTACTTAAATTTTACACTTACACGCTGACAGGAAGATAGATAAAATGGTTAAAATTAAAGATTCATTAGCAATTAAATGAAATCTCTGGTTGCTAGAAATAAAAAGGATCCATAGAGATTGATCACTTACATATCTTTAGTTAATTTCTCACTTAATCCGTGGTGAAACATTTTTGAATCTAATACTGGATGATTTAAATTAAATTTAAATTAAAACACTTGGTTTGTTTCACTTATTTATTTTTTCTCATGGAAAAAATATAAGTGAAACAAACCAAGTGTTTTAATTTAAATTTCATTGAAATCATCCAGTATTGATTGTAAACGTATATTTTCTTGAATATTGGCACTAATTAAATACTGAGCACATTGTTAATATCCAATTTAACTGAGGTTTACTGTTCTGTAGGTTCTAGTTTCTTCTCGTTTGTCGTTCCTTCTTTCAAAATAATTTGATGGCTTACTGACAAAAAAATTAAACAAAAATACGTTTATGATACTGTATTTTGTTATTTGTAACGTCACGGTAAAAGGGTAATGTGTTGACTTTAGTTTAATCCTATAATGAAAGTAGAGTTAAATAAAATGTGGGGTATTATTATTAAAATAACATTCATGTTTCCAAATGACTCTCTAGTTATCATTTGTGTACGTTTGCATTTAATTAAAATCCAACCCGAACTCATAAAATACCAGAGGATCAAAAGGGAATAATTGATGTACAAGAGGGGTGGGTTTATATACTCATATATATAGTTGGGTTGCATTTGGCTATCCCGCGGGACGGTGTTATTACTGAGGCGGGGTTGTTTTTTTTTCTGAAATAAATATTTATTGGTGTAACGAGGGTGGATGAGACGCGTTTATGTACAACCAACCCTCCTAGTACACGCACCCGCCATCTTTAATCTTTAATCACGGCGATATTTCAATATTTTTTTATCTCTCCCTCTAATTTGATATTTCAATTATTTAGTGCTGTATTACGGATTAGGAGAGGAAAAAGATTGAAATGTTTCAATTGAATATTGATGGGAAGAATCGGATTGAAAGAGATTTTTGAATTTCATTGGAATGAGTGTAGGCTATAAAGTAATAGACTAAAAAGTGAAGGTTTTCTTGTGTTATAAAGGGCTATTAAAATAAGCAACAGATTTATAACATTTATTTCTTTCAAACTACAAATGGTACAACCATAATTGAAACCTTCCTGGACAGACAAAAGTTTACATATGTTCGACAGCGTAAACTCCATCTAAGGCCGATTTGTTTAAGTAGCATCGTCAATAGCTGGCAAGCCAAACAGCAATTATTTGTTAGCTATTGACGATGCTACTTAAGCAAATGGACATTAGATGGCGTTTACGGTGTCAAACATATGTTAATTGCACAGGATATAATAAATGAACAAAGATGTTAGGTATTCATCAAGCACTGGTTTGGGACTATACCGATGATGGCGTTTAAGCCTGAAACGCGTGAATATATAGATATATTTTTAACTTTGATGTAAATCAGTGGTTTATACGCGTGGCGCATGAAGTAAAATTTCGAGTTTAGAAAAGCCCCGTGAAAATTTGGCTCGGGTCGCTGCGCGACCCGAGACAAATTTTCTACGCGGGGCTTTTCTAAACTCGAAATTTTACTTCATGCTTAGTCTAGGAGTGGAAGACACTCAATAGTTTGAAATACATCATAACTGTTAAAATGTGTATGGTAACTGTCGCAACGAAAAACAACAACATGGCGATCTCAATATAGTTCAATTCAAACTCGTGTTAAGTTGACAAGGTTAAATATCAGCTTACACCAACTTATGTCAACTCTTATTGTAGTTCAAATGTTGACTACCGCCGATCTATGTCAACTGTTAGTATAGTTCAAATGTCGGCTGACGCCGATTTATATCAAGTTGACGCGATGGACTAAATATCGGCTGGAGTCGACTTATGTCAACTATTATTATAGTTCAAATGTCGTAGGAGATCTCAAATGAGTGTGAGGTACTCAATTGTTTCCAAGCCACAAAAAACAGAAAATTACAATATTACATATTTAATGTACAATAAACAAAAAGTGTGGTACATCACTGAATTCAGAAAAAATTATTCTTCCAAAAATTTGAAAATCCAAAATGGCGCTCAAAAGAAAAAGAAAAGTTGGCTATGGTCCCTGGATAAATGCTATAGTTACCTTAAAATAAAATATGTTACTAGATTTCTCGGTAAAGAGTGCCTGTATATTGTCAAAGTTGTGAATGTCTAGATTTAATAGTTTTTGAATACAAAAATACAAATGAATTTTTCAAAAATCTGTTGTTGACAATATCTCAAAAATAAAAGAAGATATTTCAAATTTGTTTTTAGATTATTATTGGGCCTTAAAATACGCAACCGGCTCTCTATCTCTTCAAACCGAGATCCCCATACATTCTGCTGATTTTTTTTGGTAAGGTGGGAGGGGAAATACATGTACGTACGAAGTGTCGGACTCCATGCGGCTACCGACTAAAACCCTTCCCACAATCTCTTAGGACAATAACCCGGAACCGTTTACCGCATTACCATTACGCATTATCTGGTTGGGCCTTGCAACCTGCCACGTTGAGTGTTCTTTTACAAGTGCTTTTGCCATTTTTTAGTGCGTTTCTAAACACCATGTCAACGTAAAGGAAGGTATCTCACGCTTATTGCCAACTAGCTCAGGTTTTCAATGAATTTAATGGAGAGCGAGATTTAAACACAGAGACAGTTTTAACAGATTTATTTTTACGAATAAACAATAAGGAATCAAAAAAACACAGTGAAACACATAGAGCATAGGGGGGAGGGGAGCGGATGGGCGGCGAAGTCGAGGTCGTGGCGGGAGCAAGGTGGCAGCGTACAGATGGCGATTACGTTGCGGCGACGAATACTGCGGTGGCAGTCCTAGGGGGCGGCGTCGTTGCACTGGCACCGACGGCGGCTGCTCTGGCAGCGAGAGGACAGGCAGTTGCACTGGCAACAGCATCAGGACCTCGATTTAGTGCATTGGCACTAACAAAAAAAAAAACTAACATCTCGAACACTGACGACTGCACTGCACTTGTTACAAGTTGGATCTTGGACTTCAACTGACTTACGATTTGCCGCCCGCAGGTACTTATACCACGAAAATGATGGTGGGGTGGGGTTGTTTAACGTGGCGTGGCTGAGATTCGCTTAAGGGGGTATTACCATTCGAAAGTTTATAAAAATTGATTTTATTTTTTTGCATATTATGATACTTGATAGTATCTAGTTTCATGTCACAAAACCGTTTTACAATACGTGAATTCGTTAGTTAGCTTTTTGCTTGTTGAAGTAAACAATGCTGAGTAGGTGGCTGGGTGGAAATACGCAGAACTCAAACGAAAGTTTGAATGCTTGAGTCTGGAAGCTGACTTCGAAGCACCTCAACTGTGGTGCAAAAACCGTCGCTATCGCATCTTTCATAGCTACCAGCATCTTCAACGACGGATACTCGGCAGTTTTTAAGACGATGGAGACACTATCGGCCTGCAAGCCAAGGCATTCCGGGGCGGAGCGCGAGACGTGGGACGAATTTTGCCTGACTCCAGCAGTTTAGAAGGCCACCCAACAACGCTGGCAGGAGCAAATCATTTAAACCCAGTTTTTAGAGGAAGAGGAGGGCCTACTGTACGGAGCTGGCATAGCTGACTGAAGCCAAAAATCTCCAAAAATAGTTAATAATTGTTTCAAAACTTTAAACGCGTTTTTCTCGAAACCACTTTTTTTTTCGCTGGCCGGAAACTTTCTTTTCAAACTATGAAACGGATCGACTTGAGCTTTAAGTTTTCAGTTCTCCACATTATCCTCTGGAGTTTGAACCACAGTCATTCAAATATATTAATATTTGATATTTTTCATAGAGCCTTAAAGTCAGAAAAAGGAGTGCAAAATGCGACCACTTTTTTCGAATAGCCTCCATTTTGTTATTTATCGAGATTTTTTATTGTCGGTGGTTCAAACTCCAGATAATTTAATACAGATTAATGACTATTACTTTATTTTACGTTTCAAATCACAGAATCGAAAATATCTTTCCGGCCATGAGGAAAAACACGGCGGACACGGACTTATTTGAGGCCAGATTTAGAGGTCAAGCAGGACGATTGAATGGAATTATAATTCATTTTTTTATAGTTCATGAATCTATAAACAAGTTGCAAGAAACAGCAAGATCGCATGTATTAAATTTACCCAAAAAAAAAAAAATTCTGAAAAACCGTCAAAAAAACACTATCCTAGTGGTAATACCCCTTTAATGACATAATCCAACGTAGTGACATTCGACGAATCTCGGGCAAATAAAATCCGTTTTGCGAAAAAGACAATGAAAAGAATTATGCAAATATTTCCGAAAAACGGACAACGACTGGTCAAAAAACCTCCCTCTGGGTGGGTCCGAGCACTGCCCAAACGACGGGAGATTAGTTAATTGCCGGGTACGAACTCATTTTTAGCAAAGGAAGAATTGAAAGGTGATTTACAATTCTTGTTGCCGGAGATTAGAAATAATCCCCGGTAACAACCACACATTTTCTGGATCCAGGCACATGGCCCAGATCTTCCTTGCCAGAGCACACCTCAGCGCAGAGGACACATTGCTCCGGGGCCGTACACTCCTTTCGTTTGTGACCCATCCGGTAGCATCGGGATAACGCCGGCCTTGGTCGGACTCTGCCGTTGATCAGCCCGATTATAATGTTTCCCTCCTTTAATAATTCGCTCGCTGCCTTAGTGCCGAGGGTGAAGATAGCCATTTTTTGTTCCCTGCCGCCAGTTTCGACTACGTCCTTGGCGAGTTCACCTAGTTTTCTTTCGACGGCATCGGCCGCTTCCTCCATAGTTGTGAGCCCATTGAGATCTCTGATTTCAATTGTTTCCCTGGGCTCAAGACTGTGCACTGTCGCGCTGGACCGCAGGGAGGTTTTCAGGGCGTTTCCGAAAGACACCTTATCCATAGTCTTAGGCCCAAATCGACAAGAATTCCCCCTGACAGGGTTTTGCGGATAGATGTTACCATTGTCCCTGTGTCGGCCGAGTTTACTTTTTTAAGGATTTCACCGAGTACATCCGCATAAGACTTTCCCGGGGCCGGCTCGATTAACAACGCTTCCCTGCGGCGCTTGAATGCCAGACGTTTTATTTTTGTTTGCTTTGCTGTGTTGCTGGGTTTTCCATCTTTTGGTTGGACAAGGGCTCTTGATTTGGACTTCCCTGGTGCCCCTGTTTTGCTATCTTGCGTGCTTTTTTGCGGCTCTGGTTTCCTGCTTTTGGGCCTTACTTTCTTTTCTCTTTTGCTTTTTTGCTATAACTTTATCTGGTATCCAGACATCATTTGGAGCTGGCGCTATTTCGATCGGGTGACCATCTTCCATCTTTCTTTTGTCGTTATTGCCAGCAATAGGGCTGCTGGCAGCTCGTTTAGTACTAGCAACCGTGCCTACTTCCGCTACATACAGGAAGTTTTTCTTCTACCCACCCGAATTACTCTCCACGCTGTAAATTTTCAAATATTCATCGTATTTGAAAAAACTTCAATTTGAAGCTTCGAACGAACGTTTTCCACTCCCAGACTAAGCATGAAGTAAAATTTTGAGTTTAGAAAAGCCTGAAAATTTGGTTTGGTTGCGTAGCGCGAAGGACGGAGCGACTAAACCAAATTTTCAGGCTTTTCTAAACTCGAAATTTTACTTCATGCGCCACCGATACGAAACACTGACTTCAAGGTTCTTGACCTACTTCTAAAGTAGTGTGCTATGGAGGACTATTTTGAACTTCACTTGAATCAGTGGTGTATATGCGTGGCGCATGAAGCAAAATTTTGAGTTTAGAAAAGCCTGTATGCGCCACGTCTATAAACCACTGATTCAAGTGAAGTTCAAAATATCCCACACTGCTTTAGAAGTAGATCAAGAACTTCACTTGAAGTCAGTGTTTCGTATCGGTGGCGCATGAAGTAAAATTTCGAGTTTAGAAAAGCCTGAAAATTTTACTTCATGCTTAGTCTGGGAGTGGAAAACACTCGTTTAAAGCTTCAATTTCAAATTTTTTCAAACACGACGAATATCTTACAATTATACTTAAAAGGAAAACGTCCTAAATATTACAAATGTATCAAAATTATTTCGTATTTTAAGCGTTTTAGTCCTAGTAAGTGAATTTTTACAGACTGTGCCAACTGACGTGAGATGCGGCTGTGTATAATTAAGTGGGATCTGATGCGCTAGTAGTTCAGAGTGCGCTTTTAGCCAACTATCTCTGCAGTACTCAATGAAATCTAATGCCTCTTCGAGCTCTTTAATGCCGTTTTGTATGTCCATAGACATGTTTCTTCACCTTGCCGTGGCCGCTTTCATTTTTGAATGATGTCTTTCCATCGGCTCAGTTCGCAGAACTCATTGTTCTTCAGTTTATCTATGTAGGTTCTCTTTGGAGACACGTAATTGGCTTCTTCTACCAATTGCGTTTCTTGCTCTGATTCTTGAGAATCGATTTCACTGGACACCCTGCACTGGCCAACGGGGCTTTCACCCGGTCGAAACCAGCGGTCGAATTGTTTACCGCCTGAAGTACAATGTTGTTTATGTCACACATCATATTTTAAACTTTTGGTTTCTTCGGGTAACCTTCCCTAGACTGGTCGCCTTCGCTACGGTTGCTAAGTCCAGTCAACCCTTTCTAGTTTTAGTCCGCTCATGGTATTTGATTTCTCAGGTACCACTCATATCTGGGAGGCATTCCCCTATCCGCAACCCGGGGAGGCGCCCGATGGGGGACTAGCAACCCCACACTAGGGCAACCCCACATAGGTGTTGGAATAGTGTATTATAATTATAAATAATTCTCGGCATTTAGAATTTGACTCACAGATACATTCTACAGTGCAACAAAGTTGTCAGCATATTTCGCCTACCTAAATGAAACGAGCTATATTCAAAAGTTACCGGTTTAGCCATCTAGATGTAAAATAACTATATGTTTTTGAGTTTACGTGAAGTGATTATTACACTAAAAACGACTGTTATTCCTTACTTTACTATTTATTTGTACCGTTAGATGTACATTTCGAGACACAAAGTGCTTATTATCAATAACAAATGTAAAATCATTTTTAAAATATTGACTGCATTGTGTTTTTTTTTTTAAATGAGAAAAACAAAATAAAAATCCCATTATCGTAGAGTAAACTGTGATTTTCCATTCGGCGCATTCAGCCGATAAGAGAGGGCACATCACGAGATGATGACAAGTTATGTGCACGATCGACCTATCTTTATTAAGCTCCGCAGAGCTGACAGGCCGGTCCGCGACCTTTCAGGACATTGAGGAAAATCCATCATTCTTCATTAGACGCGAAGAATAAGAACAACTTCTCCTCAGCGCGCGCTCTTCTTTCCTGTTTCATGGTTTCCCAATTAAAACTGGCGGGATCAGCTCTAATTTAATCCGAGAATGAGGCAGTCGTAAACTCAACCCCCCCCCCCCTTCCTTCTCCCCATCGTCCTAAAACGGTTATCGTCGCGACGCAGACGCTTAATAAGAAATTAGCGGGATTGTCTCCTACCTGTTCGCCCGGAATACGCGACGAATTTACAACCGTACTAACAAGAAATTGTTAATAAAATTTTCTTGTTTTTTTTTTTATAATTAAAGCTGTATTTTTGGGAATAATTTAATTATTTTAAAAATCGCGATAATAATCATTAAATATACACTTGGCACTTTGTTTATAAAACAAAGTAATGTTTTTCAGTATTTTTTTGTTGTTATAATGTAAAATTCTGTAACATATTTAGTCTGCTAACCTTAAGACACAACGTATTTTGTCTGGACAATGTGCGAAATAACAGACGAATGCAATTTTAAACAAATAAATAAATGTTTATTTACGGCAGTGCCATTATTACAAAGTAATACAATATAATAAATCCAGATAGCTTAAAAAAATATTAGAAACAGAAAATACTTTTAAAATATCTGGGTTGTTATGTTTAAAACACTTTGTTTTAAAACAGTGTTTTAAACATGTTTAAAACTAGTAGTCGTGTTTTAAACGATTTTGTTTTAAACATGTTATAAAACTTAAATTTGTTTAAAACATGTTTTAAAGGTTGCTAAATTATATTTTATACTACTTCATTAAGAGTTTTTGTTTTCGTTTGTTTTTAAATTTTAGCTAAATTGTTGAAGATATTTCAAACTTAATTATTAAACACAACATTTTAATACAATTAAATATCACAACTGTGTGTGCATAAATGTGATTTTTAGATACAGAATTTTTCTTTCAGGTATACGTATGCATACGGTGTAAATTTAAGGACATTCGTTGTTCTTTTAAATGGTTTTAATTTGAATCTTTAAACGAGCGTTTTCCACTCCCAGACTAAGCATGAAGTAAAATTTCGAGTTTAGAAAAGCCTGAAAATTTGGATTGGCCGCGTAGCGAAGCGGAGCGGCCCATCCAAATTAGGCATTTCTAAACTCAAAATTTTACTTTATGCGCCACCCGTATAAGACAGTGAAATATCGTAATGTTTAAAATATACGGCTTTAGCAATCTAATATGCAGATGTGAATTAAACGTGAGTCAAATTCTGCGCTGAAGCAATTGTTTAAAACAGTGATTATAGGCAACCCAATAACTCTAACGTATATTTAGTTGCCTATAATCGTTATTGTATGTGTGTGTTTTAAAAACTTCACTGTAAATCAATGTTTTTAAGCGTGGCGCATGAAGTAAAATTTCGAGGTTAGAAAAGCCTAATTTGGATTGGCCGCTCCGCTTCGCTACGCGGCTAATCCAAATTCTTAGGGTTTTCTAAACTCGAAATATTACTTCATGCTTAGTCTGGGAGTGGAAAACACTCGTTAAAAGCCCTAAAGCTTGTTTATAAATCCAAGTGATATATTTCGGTACTTTTTTGTTTTCATGTAAAATCTTGTAACGTATCTTGTCGGATAACCTAAAGACACAACTTATTTTGTCTAGACCAGAGGTTCTCAACCTTTTTCAGGTCGCTCCCCCTCCTCATAACTCCATGCGCCCCTCTTTTATTTAATTTCGGTTTTTTAGTTGGATTGAAACACCATTATGATCTTATTTTAATTCACCTACTGTTTAGAAAATCTGTTGCGCCCCCCCCCCCCTGATATCTTGCCGCGTCTCCCTAATGGATTGTGCCTCCCTGGTTGAGAACCCCTGGTCTAGACAATTTGCGAAATGACAGACGAATACAATTTTTTCAATTATTGTCTAAAAACAATAACCAATTCGCGTTTTATATAGACTTTAAGAAAAGAAATGCATGTATTTTCTTATAGTGCCAATTATTTATTATGCTGTATGAAGAATTTAAAAATTTTAAGAATGAGAGCTTTGAGTGGTAAATGTTACAACCGCCGAGGGTATACGCTGCAACCGGCATGTGCGTGAACTTAGCAGATCAATTGCTAGCAGATCAATTTTTTCTTGGAGTTGTACTCGCATGCATTCGAGTTCTATAGTTCCTGATAAGTTTTAGTCATAGTTCTGGCAAATTAAGCCCACAAAATTATATCAAAATTATGATCTGCTAACTTCGCGTAGCAGATCAATTTTGTAAAAAGTAATAAAAAATTGTATACATCGATAGATAATAATATTCCAAAGAGTTCCCTTATAATAAAACAAAAAGTTCTGCTCTCGGTAATTTGTTATAAATAATTTGAATATTAATTATGATATATTTCACAGATGCTCTTCCTACAAAAATAAAAGAGTTCTAGATTTAATTCAATGTGTATATCATTACTAATTAGTTATAAACACTATGTCCAAGGAGTTGGTACTTGCAACAATAACCAATTTGTTATAAACAATTATTTTGTAGTGTTTTTACCTTCATTTATCATTCAACTATGATCTGCTGATAGAAAAATGAGAGTTTTGGACTAATTTCTTTCTGGATATAATTGCTAAGTAGGCCAAGATACTATATCCAAGGAGTTGCCATTTGCAACAATAACAAATTTTTTATAAACAATTATTTTGTCGCGTTTTAACCCACATTTTCCATTCAACTATGATCAGCTGAGAGAAAAATGAGAGTTCTGGACCAATTTCTTTCTTAATATCATTGCTAAGTAGGCCTAGATACTATATCCAAGGAGTTTCCATTTGCAACAATAACCAATTTTTTATAAAAAATTATTTTGTCCCGTTTTGACCCACATTTTTCATTCAACTATGATCTGCTGATATAAAAATGAGAGTTCTGGACTAATTTCTTGCTGGATATCATTGCCAAGTAAGTCTAGATACTATATCCAAGGAGTTCCTATTTGCAACAATAAACAATTATTTTGTCGCGTATTAACCCACATTTTCCATTCAACTATGATCTGCTGATAGAAAAATGAGAGTTCTGGACTAATTTCATTCTTGATATCATTGCTAAGTAGGCCTAGATACTATATCCAAGGAGTTCTCATTTGCAACAAGACCCAATTTTTTATAAACAATTATTTTGTTGCGTTTTAACCCACATTATCCATTCAACTATGATCTGCTGATAGAAGAATAAAATCGAATAAATTTGATGTATACGTTATTATTTAACCTCTCAATCAAAGTATACTACCTAACTCGTATGGACTGTGATATCACAAAATAACATGTAAACTTTTTGCGTACTAAATAAAATAATGTTTCCATTTTCTCCATTCATTTGAGCATACAGGGCGCTATCGGCAGCATTATAAAGTTGTTACTCTTTAGTTATTTAGCCACGAAAAAAAATTGGTGAATTTATAAATATTTACTTAAAGGTAACATCATTTATTTTACATCAATCGACTGAAAATGAATGACTATCAAATTTGTTAATAATTTTGTATCTGTGGATATAATAGTTTTATGATTTAATAAAGAAAACATTTGGTTAAATTTCACTAAGTGTTTTCTTTATTAAATCGTAGTTTAATATGTTTCACCACGTGAAAGATGAGAAACTTGTTCAAGATATAATAGTTTTATCCAAAAATGTCAACTATCTCCGAAATGGTAGGACATTCGGTCTAATAATTGTTTCCAACAAATTGGCTATTTTTGCTAGTAAGAACTCCTTTGATATGGTATCTAGACCTAGTTGGAAATGATATTCACAAAGAAATATGTCCAGAATTGTCATTTTTCTATGCGAAGATCATAGTTAAAAGAGAAATGAATGTAAAAACACGGCACAATAATTGTTTATAAAAATTGGTTACTGTTGCAAGTAGGAACTCCTTGGATATAGTATCTTGACCTACGTGGCAATGATATCCAAAAAGAAATTAGTCCAGAACTCTCATTTTTCTATCAGCAGATCATAGTTGAATGGAAAATGTGGGATAAAACGCGACAAAATAAATTTTTATAAAAAATTGGTTATTGTTGCAAATA
The DNA here is from genome assembly GCA_932526585.2 of Philonthus cognatus. Classification (NCBI taxonomy): domain Eukaryota; kingdom Metazoa; phylum Arthropoda; class Insecta; order Coleoptera; family Staphylinidae; genus Philonthus; species Philonthus cognatus. Next base: position 1,440,794 of record CAKOBO020000014.1, on the reverse strand, counting down.
AGAACTCCTTGGATTTTGTATATAGGCCTACTTAGCAATAAGATCAAGAAAGAAATTAGTCTAGAACTCTCATTTTTCTATCAGCAGATCATTGTTGAATGGAAAATGTGGGTTAAAACGCGGCAAAATAATTGTCTATAAAAAATTGGTTCTTGTTGCAAATAATAACTCCTTGGATATAGTATCTAGACTTAATTGGAAATTATATCCAAATAGAAATTGGTCCAGAACTCTCATTTTTCTATCAGCAGATCATAGTTGAATGGAAAATGTGGGTTAAAACGAGACAAAATAATTGTTTATAAAAAAATGGTTATTGTTGCAAATGATAACTCCTTGGATATAGATTCTAGGCCTACTTAACAAATATTAAGACAGTAATTAGTCCAGAACTCTCATTTTTCAATCAGCAGATCATAGTTGAATGGAAAATGTGGGTTAAAACGCGACAAAATATTTGTTTACAATAAATTGGTTATTGTTGCAAATAAGAACTCCTCGGATATAGTATCTAGACTTATTTGGCAATGATATCCAAAAAGAAATTAGTCCAGAACTCTCATTTTTCTATCAGCAGATCATAGTTGAATGGAAAATGTGGGTTAAGACGGGACAAAATAATTGTTTATTAAAAATTGGTTATTGTTGCAAATAAGAACTCCTTGGATATAGTATCAAGGCCTACTAAGCAATGATATCAAGAAAGAAATTTGTCCAGAACTTTCATTTTTCTATCAGCAGATCATAGTTGAATGGAAAATGTGGGTTAAAACGCGACAAAATAATTGTTTATAATAAATTGGTTATTGTTGCAAATAAGAACTCCTCGGATATAGTATCTAGACTTACTTAGCAATGATATCCAGAAAGAAATTAGTCCAGAACTCTCATATTTCTATTAGCAGATCATAGTTGACTTTAAAATGTGGGATAAAACGCGACAAAATAAATGTTTATAAAAAATTGGTTCTTGTTGCAAATAAGAACTTCTTGGATATAGTATATAGACCTACTTAGCAATAATATCAAGAAAGAAATTAGTAAAGAACTCTCATTTTTCTATCAGCAGATCATTGTTGAATGGAAAATGTGGGTTAAAACGCGACAAAATAATTGCTTATAAAAAATTGGTTATTGTTGCAAATAAGATCTCCTCGGATATAGTATCTAGACTTACTTAGCATTGATATCCAGAAAGAAATTAGTCCAGAACTCTCATTTTTCTATTAGCAGGTCATAGTTGAAAGGAATATGTAGGTTAAAACGCGACAAAATAATTGTTTATAAAAAATTGGTTATTGTTGCAAATAAGAACTCCTCGGATATAGTATCTAGACTTACTTGGAAATGATATCCAGAAAGAAATTAGTCCAGAACTTTCATTTTTCTATCAGCAGATCAAAGTTGAATGGAAAATGTGGGTTAAAACGCGACAAAATAAATTTTTATAAAAAATTGGTTATTGTTGCAAATAAGAACTCCTTGGATATAGATTCTAGGCCTACTTAGCAATGATATCAAGAAAGAAATCAGTCCAGAACTCTCATTTTTCTCTCATCAGCAGATCATAGTTGAATGGAAAATGTGGGTTAAAACGCGACAAAATAATTGTTTATAAAAAAATGGTTATTGTTGCAAATGATAACTCCTTGGATATAGATTCTAGGCCTACTTAACAAATATTAAGACAGTAATTAGTCCAGAACTCTCATTTTTCAATCAGCAGATCATAGTTGAATGGAAAATGTGGGTTAAAACGCGACAAAATATTTGTTTACAATAAATTGGTTATTGTTGCAAATAAGAACTCCTCGGATATAGTATCAAGGCCTACTAAGCAATGATATCAAGAAAGAAATTAGTCCAGAACTTTCATTTTTCTATCAGCAGATCATAGTTGAATGGAAAATGTGGGTTAAAACGCGACAAAATAATTGTTTATAATAAATTGGTTATTGTTGCAAATAAGAACTCCTCGGATATAGTATCTAGACTTACTTAGCAATGATATCCAGAAAGAAATTAGTCCAGAACTCTCATTTTTCTATCAGCAGATCAGAGTTGAATGGAAAATGTGGGTTAAAACGCGACAAAATAATTGTTTATAAAAAATTGGTTATTGGTTCAAATGAGAACTCCTTGGATATAGCATCTGGGCCTACTTAGCAATAATAATAAGAGAGAAATTAGTCCAGAACTCTTATTTTTCTATCAGCAGATCATAGTTGAATGGAAAATGTGGGTTAAAACGCGACAAAATAATTGTTTATTAATAATAGGTTATTGTTGCAAATGGGAACTCCTTGGATATAGTATCTAGACTTACTTGGCAATAATATCAAAAAATGAATTAGTCCAGAACTCTCATTTTTATATCAGCAGATCATAGTTGAATGGAAAATGTGGGGTAAAACGGGACAAAATAATTGTTTATTAAAAATTGGTTATTGTTGCAAATAAGAACTCCTTGGATAAAGTATCTAGGCCTACTTAGCTATGATATCCAAAAAGAAATTAGTCCAGAACTTTCATTTTTCTATCAGCAGATCATAGTTGAATGGAAAATGTGGGTTAAAACGCGACAAAATAATTGTTTATTAAAAATTGGTTATTGTTGCAGCTGAGAACTCCTTGGATATAGCATCTAGGCCTACTTAACAATAACATCAAAAAATAAATTAGTCCAGAACTCTCATTCTTCTATCAGCAGACAATTGTTGAATGGAAAATGTGGGTTAAAACGTGACAAAATAATTGTTTATAAAAAATTGTTTTTTGTTGCAAATGATAACTCCTTGGATATAGAATCTAGGCCTACTTAGCAATAATATTAAATCAGTAATTAGTCCAGAACTCTTATTTTTCTATCAGCAGATCATAGTTGAATGGAAAATGTGGGTTAAAACGCGACAAAATAATTGTTTATTAAAAATTGGTTATTGTTGCAAATAAGAACTCCTTGGATATTGTTTCTAGGCCTACTTAGCAATGATATCAAGGAAGAAATTAGTCCTGAACTCTCATTTTTCTGTCAGCAGATCATAGTTGAACGGAAAATGTGGGTTAAAACACGACAAAATAATTGATTATAAAAAATTGGTTATTGTTGCAAATAATAACTCCTTGGATATAGATTCTAGGCCTACTTAACGATATTAATAAGACAGTAATTTGTCCAGAACTCTCATTTTTCTATCAGCAGATCATGGTTGAATGGAAAATGTGAGTTAAAACGCGACAAAATAATTGTTTATAATAAATTGGTTATTGTTGCAAATAAGAATTCCTCGGATATAGTTTCTAGACTTACTTGGCAATGATATCCAGAAAGAAATTAGTCCAGAACTCTCATTTTTCTATTAGCAGATCATAGTTGAATCGAAAATGTGGGATAAAACGCGACAAAATATATGTTTATAAAAAATTGGTTATTGTTGTAAATGAGAACTCCTTGGATATAGTATATAGTCCTACTTTGCAATAATATCAAGAAAGAAATTAGTCCAGAACTCTCATTTTTCTATCAGCAGATCATAGTTGAATGGAAAATGTGGGTTAAAATGTGACAAAATATATGTTTGTAAAAAATTCGTTATTGTTGCAATTGGGAACTCCTTGGATATAGTATCTAGACTGACTTGGCAATGATATCAAAAAAGAAATTAGTCCAGAACTCTCATTTTTATATCAGCAGATCATAGTTGAATGGAAAATGTGGGTTAAAACGGGACAAAATAATTGTTTATTGAAAATTGGTTATTGTTGCAAATAAGTACTCCTTGAATAAAGTATCTAGGCCTACTTAGCAATGATATCAAGAAAAAAATTAGTCCAGAGCTCTTATTTTTCTATCAGCAGATCATAGTTGAATGGAAAATGTGGGTTAAAACGCGACAAAATAAATGTTTTTAAAAAATTGGTTATTGTTGCAAATAAGAACTCCTTGAATAAAGTATCTAGGCCTACTAAGCAATGATATCAAGAAAGAAATTAGTCCAGAACTTTCATTTTTCTATCAGCAGATCATAGTTGAATGGAGAATGTGGGTTAAAACGCGAGAAAATAATTGTTTATAAAAATTGGTTATTGTTGCAACTGATATCTCCTTGGATATAGAATCTAGGCCTACTTAGCAATAATATTAAGACAGTAATTAGTCCAGAACTCTTATTTTTCTATCAGCAGATCATAGTTGAATGGAAAATGTGGGTTAAAACGCGACAAAATAATTGTTTATTAAAAATTGGTTATTGTTGCAAATAAGAACTCATTGGATATTGTATCTAGGCCTACTTAGCAATGATATCAAGAAAGAAATTAGTCCAGAACTCTCATTTTTCTGTCAGCAAATCATAGTTGAATGGAAAATGTGGCTTAAAGCGCGACAAAATAATTGTTTATAAATAATTGGGTATTGTTGCAAATGATAACCCCTTGGATATAGATTCTAGGCCTTTTTAACAATAATATTAAGACAGTAATTAGTCCAGAACTTTCATTTTTCTATCAGCATATCATAGTTGAATGGAAAATGTGGGTTAAAACGCGACAAAATAATTGTTTATAATAAATTGGTTATTGTTGCAAATAAGAACTCCTCGGATATAGTATCTTGACTTACTTGGCAATGATATCCAGAAAGAAATTAGTCCAGAACTCTCATTTTTCTATTAGCAGATCATAGTTGAATCGAAAATGTGGGATAAAACGCGACAAAATATATTTTTATAAAAAAATGGTTATTGTTGCAAATGAGAACTCCTTGGATATAGTATATAGGGGTACTTTGCAATAATATTAAGAAAGAAATTAGTCCAGAACTCTCATTTTTCTATCAGCAGATCATAGTTGAATGGAAAATGTGGGTTAAAATGCGACAAAATATATGTTTGTAAAAAATTTGTTATTGTTGCAATTGTGAACTCCTTGGATATAGTATCTAGACTTACTTGGCAATGATATCCAAAAAGAAATTAGTCCAGAACTCTCATTTTTATATCAGCAGATCATAGTTGAATGGAAAATGTGGGTTAAAACGGGACAAAATAATTGTTTATTAAAAATTGGTTGCAAATAAGAACTCCTTGGATATAGTATCTAGGCCTACTCTGCAATGATATCAAGAAAGAAATTTGTCCAGAATTTTAATTTTTCTATCAGCAGATCATAGTTGAATGGAAAATGTGGGTTAAAACGCGACAAAATAATTGATTATTAAAAATTGGTTATTGGTGCAAATGAGAACTCCTTGGATATAGCATCTAGGCCTACTTAGCAATAATATTAAGAAAGAAATTAGTCCAGAGCTCTTATTTTTCTATCAGCAGATCATAGTTGAATGGAAAATGTGGGTTAAAACGCAACAAAATAATTGTTTATTAAAAATTGGTTATTGTTGCAAATGAGAACTCCTTGGATATAGCATCTAGGCCTACCTAACAATAATATCAAGAAAGAAATTAGTCCAGAACTCTTATTTTTCTATCAGCAGATCATAGTTGAATTGAAAATGTGGGTTAAAACGCGATAAAATAATTGTTTATAAAAAATTGGTTATTGTTGCAAATAAGAACTCCTTGGATATAGTATCTTGGCCTACTTAGCAATGATATTAAGAAAGAAATTAGTCCAGATCTTTCATTTTTCTATCAACAGATCATAGTTGAATGGAAAATGTGGGTTGTAACGCGACAAAATAATTGTTTATAAAAAATTGGTGATTGTTGCAAATGGGAACTCCTTGGATATAGTATCTAGGCCTACTTAGCAATAATATCAAGAAAGAAATTAGTCCAGAACTCTCATTCTTCTATCAGCAGATCATAGTTGAATGGATAATATGGGTTAAAACTCGACAAAATAATTGTTTATAAAAAAATTGGGTAGTGTTGCAAATGGGAACTCCTTGAATATAGTATCTTGGCCTACTTAGCAATGATATTCAGAAAGAAATTTGTCCAGAACTCCCATTTTTCTATCAGCAAATCATAGTTGAATGGTAATTGAAGGTAAAAGCACTACAAAATAATTGTTTATAACAAATTGGTTATTGTTGCAAGTGACAACCCCTTGAACATAGTATTTATACCTAATGAGTAATGATATACACAATGAATTAAATCGAGAACTCATTTATTTTGGTAGGAAGAGCATCTGTGAAATGTATCATAATTAATATTTAAATTATTTATAACAAATTACCGAGAGCAGAACTATTTTTTTTATTACAAGGGAACTCTTTGGAATATTAATATCTATCGATGTATATAATTTATTATTACTTTTTACAAAAATGATCTGCTACGCGAAGTTAGCAGATCATAATTTTGATATAATTTTGTGGGCCTAATTTGCCAGAACTATGACTAAAACTTATCAGGAACTATAGAACACGACTGCATGCGAGTACAACTCCAAGAAAAAGTTAATCTGCTAGCAATTGATCTGCTAAGTTCACGCACACGCAACCGGCTGCATTATTCAAAAGGCAATTTGCGCTCGAAAATGTTAATATTAAGCACTTCATGTTTAGCGGGGTCGCAATTCGGCTGTGATGATCCCTAGGAGCTGCATATGGAGGGGGTGATTTCATCCCCATTTAGAAGACTTTACACCTTGATTAATTTCAGAAAGTCTCTTGAAACCAAATTTGTTTTATTTATTATGCATTGAAATAAGACTAAAGAATAATTTGAAATGCCAGTTCTAAGAAGAACTGGTTGAAAGTTAGGTATAATAAATTTGAAATGTCGGGGAATACAAATAAATATTCAAGTACTTAGATATTTTTTATTATAGACAGTTATAATTTAATAGTTGAGGCTGTTACTTGGTGAACTTTAATATCAACACTTTTTGTAAATAACACACTTAGTTCGGATTTCACTGTTTATTGATTGACACTGCAACAATTGTTTCGCCACACAGTGGCTTCATCAGGCAGATGAAATGATCTGCCTGATGAAGCCACTGTGTGGCGACACAATTGTTGCAGTGTCAATCAATAAACAGTAAAATTTTAACCAAGTGTGTTATTTACTAAAAGTATAGACATTTATTGTTTATTACTTAAGCATAAAATTGTAAGCTTAAGATAATAAGAACAAGAGATAAATAAATATTTTTTAAGTACATCTAATTGTATTGTTATAATGATAATCTGTTTTTGTTGGTGTAGTTTATTATTATAAAATTGTTGTTTTGTATAATTAAAAATATTATTTAATATTGCCATTTTTATCTCGATATTTTGTACTGATAAACAAATATTTATTAGCCAGCAGAACTAAACATAAAACAAACATTAAAGTTTGTTGAAATACAATTTTATTATAATAATAACTTATCAAAATATTATTAATTATCCTCGGGCTATAGAATTGAAACACTTATAATTAATAATGTTCGGGTAACATTACTATGGTATCGTATAAAAATAGATTTTAACTTCTGTTATCACTAAAGAATAACATGTGTTATCATTAGCCGCAATGTTCAACACACTCTAAAGATTTTTTTTTATAATTCAACACACGATATTCTAATAAATGTTACTAAACCATTGCATTGAATTGTAATTTTAATCAATATTTAGTAAACGCGTGCGGTTTTCCAATCATTCTTTACGAAGATGGGAAATCGAAGTGGTATTCATGTTTGATCTATTGGAATTCCAGGTCACTCTTGTTCCGATAAATAATTCACCGTAATAGGTGGTTGGTTTGCCCCGGCGATTCTGAATGCGGAATCTCGGTCGGAGAGGCGGACCGTCGGGATTTATCGGACAGGTGCCTTAAATTGTACGTTCTTGTTATTTTGTAATTGATCTCTTGAAGTTGTGACTTTGTTTTTCTCAGACAACGTTCATACTCATGTTTAATGAGCGTCGTATATCTACATATGAGTAAAAATGTTCTTTATTGTCGAATGAAACTCAGATCAATTTGGTTATATGAATTTATATATTAATAAATGTTTACTTTTTCATTCTCAAATCTTTAAGCCTTTGTACTGTTTTAGGTGTAAGGCTGGCTGGTGAAACAAAATATATTTAAATTATGAACGGTGGAGGCTTCTACTTCGTTATATATGTTAATTTAATAAAATAAAACACTTTAACTTTGTTTGTATAACACAATATTTTTTTATTTTTGGGACTGCAGTTTCGACAACTCAACTTGCCATTATCAAACGGAGTGATTCAAATTACGATATAGTACAAGTATACTGCCTTTCAAAAAAATCAGAACACCAAGTATTTATTGCACGATTTTAATAAAATTTATACAATTTGATCATGTAAACGAACTGTATCGATGATCAAAAAATCAATTTGAAAAACAAAAAAACAAATGAATAAAAATTAATAATGTGTTGGGCCTCCACGATTTCCCAAACACTCATTAACACGTCGAGGCATGCTAAAAATCAGGCTGTCAATATCGACTTGGGGTATTTCACTCCAAACTTCGATAATTTGACCTCTATGTTCCATTACAGTGTTAGCGGGGCGCTGTAAGTTACTTATTCTAACACCTATCATATCCCAAACATGTTCTATTGGCGATAGATCTGGAGAACGAGATGGGCAAGGTAACAAATTTATTTCGGCACTATCAAAAAACTGTCTTGTAATGGCCGCTGTGTCAGGTCGAGCATTATCTTGCTGATAAATGGGGTTCTGCAAGCCATTTACATAGGGCACTAACACTGGCCGTAAAATGTTGTCCATATACCGAATCGCGTTAAGACTTGCTTCTAAAAAAACTAGAGGAGACCGACTACCATATGCTATCGCCCCCCAAACCATAACTCCCTGTGTAAGAGCCGTATGTCTTTCAACAGCAAATTGTAAAATTCTGCGTTCACCGCGTCGACGTCTCACTCTTCTGCGACCATCATGAGCCCATAAACAGAACCGAGACTCATCGCTGAAAATAATGTTATTCCATTCATGGGTCCAATGTTGTCTTTCACTGCACCAATCAAGTCTTGCTCTGCGATGCTGCGGAGTAAGAGGTAGACACAATTGTGGACGGTAGGATCTTATACCAGAACTGCGGATTCTTCTGTAAACAGTAGCCATGGATACTCTTTGGCCATTTAGAGCCAACCAGTCATTTCCCAATGCCCGCGACGTTGTAAATCTGTCCCTTAAAGTTGTAAGACGAAGAGCTCGATCTTCACGCTCAGTGGTGCTTCTTGGACGTCCTGATCCAAGTCTACGTCGATTCTCCCCAGCTTCGGACCATCTAGACCAGCAGCGTACGATCACCGATACACTACGGCCTACCCTTTCAGCAATAGCACGAACCGAAAAACCCGCTTCTCGCATTCCAATAATGTGACCCCTTTCAAATTCACTTAGATGATGATATTGTGCACGCCGACGAACACGGGGCATCTTTTTATGTTTTACAAACTGAAACGTCAAATTACTCAGAGGCTTCGTGGATATTAGAAGCAATTACATTAAAAAATCAGCAGCTCTTCATAATGGTGAAATCAAGGAAAAATACAATTAAATAGTTACCAAAACAATTGATTTTTTAATCATCGATGCAGTTTATTTACATGATCAAATTCTGTAAATTTCATTAAAATCGTCCAATAAATACTTTGTGTTCTGATTTTTTTGAAAGGCAGTATATATATACAAGAATGGTTATTTACAAAATAGCATTAAAAACGGGGGTATACACTAAATAAACCTGGTCACGTTTTATTTGTATCGTTAGATGTACATTTCGAGACACAAAGTGGTCATTATCAATAACAAACTAACTGATAGTTTATATTTGATAATGAGAGCTTTGTGTCTCGACATGTACATCTAACGATACAAATAAAAAGTGAAGTAAGGTATAACAGTCTTTTTTAATGGTGATAACTCTTATGGAAACATTTTCTAATAGTGTATAAATATGAAAATAAGTATTTAGGCGTTAGTTTAAGTTTCTAATTACATTATTAATCTGCCACTGTGTGGCGAAACGATTGCTGCAGTTTCAACTAATAAACAGTGAAATCTTGATTAAGTGCGTTATTTACTAAAAGTGAGGAAATAGTATATTTCATTAGGAGTCCAGAAAAAGGATTTTTTCCGTGCGCGCGTGACATTTCCTGTGTGAGGCGTAGCCGAACACGGAAGTCATGCAAGCTCGGAAAAAATCATTTCTGGACGTGTAATGAACGCTATATTTTATTATACTTATCTGAAAACATTATACTTATCTGAAAACTGAATTATTTTCTTATTTTCAAACTAGTAATTTTTAAGGTAGTGAACAAATACAACTAATTAGAAAAAAAATGAAATTGAATATCAGTTTTTCGAAATTTGATCGAGTTAGCACTTTTTTTTAAAACTACGATTGTGCGGATTTTACTTTTTCAGAAAAATAGAAGTTATATATCGTCACTCACTGTCTATATCTGGATTTTACTAGTAGTCATTCTACGCTTACTTGTGCCGTTTGGGTTAATATATCATGCGAAATATCATCTACAAAATCAATGTCTTCTAAGTCTGCGTATGTTTCAACCAAGCTTACGTATTTCACTGACGGAAAATAAAACTTTAGTGACAAATACATTGTTGCTGTAATGGCATAATTAGTTGATTTACTGAAAAATCATTATTTCTCAATTATTGTTAATATAACAATTAATTATTTAAAGGTTCATCTAATGTTAAGGACGTGCGTGACAATTCAAGATCACGTTAGTAAAATTCATGTTATTAAAATGTACGTAAGAGCACGTACAGATATTAAAACCGAATTAATTAATTACCTTGTTTAATTAGATGTTATTAAAACAACCGTGTTGTTTTTAAACACACATCAGCTTTAAATCAATTAAAGAATGAACCGATAGACAACAATCGCACAGACGCGAGTCAGCAATAATACACAAGCGCCGGCCAGACGAATTCTTGCGTAATCAACTATTATGTCCATTCATCGAATACACTGTAGTAAATTGGAAATGTAAATTAATATGGAAAAGAATATAATTAATGGATAAAATCGGAAGATGGAGTATTATTTAAAAGGACCTAAGATACGAATTATCCCGTCGTATCACATGGCGATCCTTACCAGCGACGAACTTATGGAAAATTAAATAATATATCGAAAATTAATGGAAATTGCCTACAAAAATCAAGGGATAAGCACTCCGGGTAATGGAACTAATTTGGAACATATATACACATCACAGGAGGACATTAAAGAAAAGGTATGCCAGCACAGCCAATATCTAGGACATCTGTCTCCAGTCAGAAGAAGCAGTACGGTATTTATTACGTGTCAATCGAACAATTCGCGAAATATTCAAGACTTTAAGTGAACATTCTAGTGTGTCACGTGTGTGCGTATATATATTTATAATTTAAGATTAGTTATGTTAAAATGTACCTTCACTTTTGCTGGGTATTGCATTAATTAGCATGCCAACTTGGGAACAAATCGAAGTAGTATTATCAGAAACCAAAGACAGATTCATAAAACAAACAAAAAGGGCTATAAAGAAAGAAACACCTAAACAAGAATCAGTAAAAAGGGATATTGTTACAAAATTAATAGAAATATATAACGAATTCGTGAAAATAAACGTAACATATCGGGAAAAATTGTCGAAAGATCACGAAAAGATATTAGATACTCATTTAAACTATGCTCGCGATAGATTTCTAATCGCAGTAGATAGATTACGCGCGGACATAACAATACCCCAACATTATACACAAAATATTAAGTACGAAGAAATAAAATTCATGACAGACATGGCACTAACAACGATCGAATTTTTTAATTTAGCGGATAAAATTCTGCCTAAATCGTTCGATGGGAATGCCACGACCCTCACCTCATTTGTTGACGCAATAAAACTTTTAAAACAAAACGTGACGAATAACGAATTAAATGCAATCGCACTCATAAAAACGAGACTAACAGCTAAAGCGAGAATGTTAATTCCCGATAACATCACGGAACTGGACGACGTGATTAATATATTAACAAACAAATGTAAGGGCGAAAAATCGCACATACTCGAAGCAAAATTGCAAAATGTTAAACAAACTGGTCTAGACGCGAATCATTTTACAAAACAAATTAGAGATATTACTTCTAAGTTATTAATGGCTTATATCTCGGAAGGCGTAAACACAGAGACAGCCGAAATATTCACCAAAAATAGAGCAGTGCAAGCACTAAAATCAAACGCTCGGTCAGACCGCACTAAACTTGTAATGGAAGCAGGAAGCTTCGAAAACGTCGACGACGCCATTACAAAATTTCTCACGGTAGATCAAAGCAATGTAAGTTCAAACATAATGATGGCAACACATCCGGAAAAACCGTACAGAAACAATAATAACTATCATCCGCGACAAAACCACAGAGGAAATTACAACAGATACAGCAATCGCGGGAATTACAGAAACAATCGTTACGATAGGTACCAAGGGAGAAATTCATATCATTCGGACAGAAATACGTATCATTCGGACAGAAATACGTATTCCTCAGATAGAAATAATAGAGCTCATGTTAGGCAGTACGAGTCGGAAAACTCCGAGTCCCCCAACCACGGCGGACGGGGGAAAAAAACTCACGAAAACTAAATACGTTCTCACTTTCATACTCCAATTTTGTAAACATCGGCACAGATTTTTTCAAAAGAAAATGTAAATTTTTAGTAGATACAGGCGCAGATATTTCGTTAATTAAAAGAAACGCAATCGATCGCGAATACCCCATTTATTCAAAAAATTGCACAATTCATGGAGTTACAAGCACTTCAATTAAAACTAATCAAGCAATCTCAGGTAAATTATTAGTAAACTCACATCTTTTAGAGCAAACATTCCAGGTAGTGGAAACAGATTTCCCAATACCTGTGGAAGGAATATTAGGTCGAGATTTTTTAAGCACGTACAAATGTACGCTAAATTACGAAAATTGGACGTTGATAATAAAAACACCTACATGTAGCACAAACGTTAAAATCACAAACGGGCCAGAAGATGACTGCATAATATTTCCGGCATGGTCAGAAATCACTCGCGAAGTATCGTTAGTAAATCCACTAAATAAATCATTGGTTGATAATCAAGAAATCGCACCGGGAGTTTATTCACAGCGTAGTCTTGCATACGGAAATAAGGCGTATATCACATTTATAAATACAAACGACCATAACGTAACACTCGAAAACGTTAAGCTGCAAAACGAAACCTTAGATAATTACTACGTGTACGAATACATAAACGACGTGGAAGATAGGAAAAACGCGTTACTTTCGCAATTAGATATGGAATTTCCAGAAAATATAAAGAAAGATCTAACAAAACTCTGCACAAAATACTCTGACGTATTCTCACTAAGAGACGATCTGTTGACACCCAACAATTTTTATGAGCAAAAACTTAAGACATCAGACGACATTCCGGTGTACATAAAAAATTACAGGATGCCATATGTACAAAAAGACGAAGTAAGACGACAAGTGGACAAAATGTACCAAAACGACATAATTGAACCGTCTACAAGTTCCTATAACTCACCAATACTTTTAGTACCCAAAAAATCGGCAACAGGAGAGAAAAAGTGGAGATTAGTAATAGATTTCAGACAAGTAAACAAAAAGCTGATAGCTGATCGGTTCCCACTTCCCCGAATAGATGATGTACTAGATCAACTTGGAAGAGCAAAATGGTTCTCAGTTTTAGATCTTATGTCAGGATTTCATCAAATCCCATTAGCCGAAGAATCACGTGACATCACAAGTTTTAGCACGGATTCAGGAAGTTACAGATTCAAGAGACTACCGTTCGGATTATCGGTGAGTCCCAACAGCTTTCAACGAATGATGAGCTTAGCATTCGCAGCATTACGGCCTGAAAAAGCATTCATGTACATGGACGATTTGATCGTAACTGGATGTTCAGAGAAGCACCACATGAGAAATCTAGAAACAGTTTTTGAAACATGCAGAAAATACAATCTCAAACTAAATCCCGAGAAATGCAAATTTTTTCGCAAAGAGGTAACTTTTCTAGGACATCAAATTACGGATCACGGTATTTTGCCAGACAGCTCAAAATTCAAGCAATAAGACAATACCCACGACCTACGGACGCAGATGCAGTAAAAAGATTCGTAGCATTTTGCAACTATTATCGCAGTTTCATTAAGGATTTTGCAACACACACTTACTGCTTAAATAAACTAACAAGGAAAAACTCAGAATTCAACTGGACAGAAGACTGTGAAAAATCTTTTCAAGCACTAAAAAATATGCTAATCAAACCGCCTATTCTTCAATATCCGCAGTTTAATAAACCCTTCATAATTACAACGGACGCTTCAAATTTCGCGTGCGGAGCAATCCTAAGCCAAGAAGAAAACGGCATCGATTTACCAATAGGTTACGCTTCACGTACCTTCACAAAGGGAGAGATAAATAAATCAACAATTGAAAAAGAACTTGCAGCAATACACTGGGCAGTCAAACACTTCAGACCATATGTCTACGGACAAAAATTCTTAGTTAAATCTGATCACAGACCCTTAGTATATTTATTCTCTATGAAGAATCCTTCGTCTAAACTAACACGCATGAGATTGGATCTCGAGGAACACGACTTCGAGATAGAGTACATAAAAGGAGCAGACAACGTGGGAGCAGATGCACTATCGCGCATCACTATAAAAGATCTGAAGGAAATTCGTGAAACGCAAGCAGCAATACTAGCCATGCAAACAAGGTCAAAAACACGGAAACAAAACCGCGAAAATGAAACAAAAGTAGCAAACGAAAAACACGAAAACGAAACAAAAGTATACGAAGTGTTAGAAAACTTCGAAGCAAAAAACGCATGTAAATTGGCATTTTTATTAAATGAGAGTCCTCGAGCTGTAATAAGAAATAAATGGTGCGCACCCATTACTATATATATTGACGGTTTCACTACAGACAAACCCGCATTAGAGCCGGTCATGTCTTGGTTGGAAATAGCAACCAGTGATCATAATATTAATGAAGTAAAGCTCGATTTAAATGATGAAATTTTTAAATATGTACCGTCACTCGATTTTAAGAGAATCGGGAATAAATCTCTCAAAAAGCTGAAAATATTGCTTACTAAGCCAATCGAAATTATTAATAATAAAGACTCTAGACAAAATTTAATCTCGAAATTTCATACAGACCCAATCCTAGGAGGTCATTGCGGAAGGAAAAAACTTCTTGCTAAGCTATAATCTCGATATTTTTGGAGAAATATGCACAAAGATGTGTCAGATTTCTTAAAAACTTGTCACGATTGCCAAATTAATAAGGCTCGTATACGGAATATCCAACCACTTTGCATTACAGAAACCCCCGTGAAAGCATTTGATATCGTCATCGTCGATACAATAGGCCCCCTTGCAAAAACAATTGACGGAAATTGTTATGCAGTAACAATGGAATGCGAATTAACCAAATACGTGGTAATAGCGCCAATACCTAATAAAGAAGCTAAAACATTGGCAAAAGCTATTTTCGAAAATTTCATTCTAATTTATGGTCCAATGAAGGTGTTAAGAACAGATATGGGCACAGAATATGTCAACGAGACACTCAGTAAACTGACGAAACTATTTGACATACGACATATAACCTCTACCCCATACCGACCTCAAACAATAGGTACAGTAGAACGAAACCATAGAGTCCTAAATGAATATTTAAGAATGTATGTGAGCGATCACAGAGATGATTGGGATCTATGGATACGCTATTATACTTACTGTTATAACACTACACCTTCCACAGTCCACAACTATTGCCCCTACGAATTAATTTTCGCAAAAAGTCCTACCATACCCGAAGACTTTTTGCAGAACAATATCGACCCCCTGTACAATGTAGACGATTATTCAAAAGAAGCTAAATTTAGGCTTCAAGTAGCACTTGATAGAACAAACAAAATACTACGTGAAATTAAAGCCACGAGAAAGTTGAAGCATGACACAAATGCAAGACCAAGCAAAGTGAAGATAGGAGATTTGGTATTAATTACGAATGAGGCCAGAACAAAGCTGGACCCCGTGTACAAAGGGCCATACGAGGCAATTGAACTGTGCGGTGTCAACTGCAAAATTGTCGACATGCAGGGTAAGACATCGACGGTTCACCTCAATAGAGTAGTCAAATACTCAAAAGCATTGTAAATATAATGTAATTATTTTTTTTTTAGAATAAGTGAAGGCCTTCGATTAGATAATAAAATTTCGTGTATAAATAATATTTCGATTAGATATTAAGATCTCACGAATAAACACTATTTTGATTAGATAATAAGAAATCGTTAATAAATAATACTTCGATTAGTAAGTTGTAATTCGACTTGACAACAATATGTAAATATTTTCGAATAAGTTAAGATATGTACAATTTACCCAGTTCAGGTAAATTAGAAAGTAATAGTTTATTACTTTATTAAAATGTATATGCGCAGACGTAATATGTAAATGCACCACATAAATTATTTTTAGACTAGTTGCAACGAGGAAGCCGGACGTCAAAAAAAAAATTAACGTCCGCCTTTTTCGTGAAGGGGTGGTGTAATGGCATAATTAGTTGATTTACTGAAAAATCATTATTTCTCAATTATTGTTAATATAACAATTAATTATTTAAAGGTTCATCTAATGTTAAGGACGTGCGTGACAATTCAAGATCACGTTAGTAAAATTCATGTTATTAAAATGTACGCAAGAGCACGTACAGATATTAAAACCGAATTAATTAATTACCTTGTTTAATTAGATGTTATTAAAACAACCGTGTTGTTTTTAAACACACATCAGCTTTAAATCAATTAAAGAATGAACCGATAGACAACAATCGCACAGACGCGAGTCAGCAATAATACACAAGCGCCGGCCAGACGAATTCTTGCGTAATCAACTATTATGTCCATTCATCGAATACACTGTAGTAAATTGGAAATGTAAATAATATGGAAAAGAATATAATTAATGGATAAAATCGGAAGATGGAGTATTATTTAAAAGGACCTAAGATACGAATTATCCCGTCGTATCACATTGCTATCGAAACATTTCAGAGCGCACGGATTTGGAGGAAAAAAGTTAAACTAAAAATTTCGAGAAAAAAACATATCCATTCCATTGTAGATACATGAAACCCTTATAATCTTGCATGTTTATATTTTTAACCCCCTTATATTATTAACAATTAACGCTTAAAGTTGAGCAATTTAAAAAACATCAATTTTACGGCATTTCACTCGCAAGTTTAAATAATTTATTACATGGATAGTAGGCGTACTATGAATATAAAATTATACACTATTGTTTATAACATAATACTGTATATTATGGTTTAAAGATCAAGTCTCTAAATATTTTAGAAAAAAAGTTAAGAAAATTTGAATATGAAATATATTTTAAATATAAATTTTAACTTTAGATAGTGTTATAAAAAAAATGCCAACTCGAGGAGGTCTGTGACTATCACTAAAAATTAGTTCTATATTTTCTCTAACTGCCCTTGAAATTTCGTATCTCCACCGGTGCGTTTTTTGGGGTCTGTTTAATTTTTTTATTCGACGCCACCAATTAAAATTGGGTCGGGTGAGGCCCGTGTGTGGTGAGCATCGCGGAGTCGAGCAACATGATTTCTACGTTGGCCCCGAACAAAAAAATAATAAAAACGCACTTAATACGCACATGTTACAGAAAATATTGACAAATGTTTATATAATAGTCATAATCCTTTGTGTTTACATTTTTATTAGGGGTCCGATTGGAGCTGTCATTTACCGTAAAAAATGGCATTCTTGTCACACAGTTTTTACGGTTTAAGTATCTGAAATAGATTTTTCTTAATTTTCTTGAAAGCAAAATATGCGTTTAGTGTTGAACGAAGTCTCCAACAGTTCACATATTTTTCTGATCCCTAAGCGAATGATTGAACATTATAAAGTAGTTATTAATTAAGTTAGTGTTAAGTGTTATTTAATTTGTTGACTATATACTCTTTCTTTGATTTAGTGTTTTTTTGTGTATAAAATAGTTTAGTTTAGTGTTTAAAAGTTTACTTTAATTAAACTAGTGTTTAGTGATAGTGTAATTTAATTAATCCAAAACGCTGAGTGATAATGGAGAAAATTAAAATTACAAATAGTGATTTAGATAAGGTATGGTACGAAGTAAAACCTAAAAACCTTATTCAGTCAAGCAATACCATTGATTATTTAATAAAATATATTGAAAATGTTTCGACGAAAAACACTAGTGAAAATGATGACATTCTTAAAAAAGTTAAGGGTTTCTACAGTACTCTTAATAGAAAGTGGAAAATGTGCTCAAGATCTCATATCAATTTCATTAAAAAAATAGAAATTGGTTACTGCTGCCTTTTAAATACAACAAGGGTTCTGCCTTAATTGAAAATACAAACCTCTTTGAAAATATAGAAAATATTTCACCAATACCAAGTACATCAGGTACACAGTTCACAATACAAAGTAATACATCTAAAAGAAGATAAACTAATTTAATGATCACCGAAAATACACCAGAACAAATATTTTCAGCAGAAAAAAAATTTACGCGATAAAGGAAATATACCAGCTGCCAAATTAGTGGAATTTGCTTCCTCGGATTCACAAGAAAAAATAAAAAAGTCTTAGCTTATTTAAAAACAAATGAAGTTGAAACTGTAAAAAAATTTACAGATAAAGAAGCTCCATCAATTTTTATTGATTCAAAAATGACGGCAGCAAGTTATAAAAATTTAAGAAAAAAACTACGTTCTCATGGAGCAAAAGACCTTTTACCATCTTACAATAAAATTAAAATAATGAAGACAATGTGTTACCCAGCTAATATTTCTATTTCTTAAAATGGAGCATCAGTACCTTTGCAGAGCCTTCTTGAGCATACTTTATGAAGATTAATATCAACAATTAAATTTCCTCAAGATACATCATTTAGTAAATTAATTTTGTTGTGTAAATATGGTTGCGATGGCAGCTCAGGCCACTCTACTTATATGCATAAGCCATCTGATGGTAGCAGTACAGATGAAGAAGAAATTACAGAGAAGAGTGTCTTTGTGTTTTCACTGGTTCCACTTAGATTATTTTCTGATGAAAGTGTTATTTGGAAAAACGAAAAACCTTCATCTATTTAATTATGTAGACCGATAAAATTTATTTATGCTAAAGAAACAAAACAGCTTATTCTAGATGAAGTTAAGAGTATGAGGCAAGAGGTAAATTTATTGGAAAAACAACAAATTTATATTAATGGTAACCATGTAGAGGTAAAATTTAATTTGTTGTTTATAATGATCGACGGCAAAATGATAAATACCTTAACAAATACTCCGAGCTCAAATTGTTTTATATGCAAATGTTCTCCGAAGGAGATGAATGATATTGAAAGAATTAAAATTATTCTTATTATCGAAGATAATTTAAATTATGGTGTTTCTTCCCTCCATGCATGGATTAAGTTCATGGAATGTGTTCTTCATATCTCCTATAAATTAGATTTGAAGAAAACAACTACTCACGGAGGTACGATAGAAGAGAAAAATAATATTTTTAGTCGGAAAACTATAATACAAAAACTATTACGTAAAGAGTTGGGGATAAGGGTTGATATTGTTGTGCAAGGAGGAGGTACTTCAAATACTGGCAACGTTGCTCGAATATTTTTTAGAAATTATGAGAAAGTAGCTGTCATCACTGAATTGAATGAAGAATTATTGAACAAATTTTATACAATTCGTATAACAATGTCGAGTTCTCGTAAAATAAATGTATTGATGTTTGATAAATATGCAGATGATACGGCCCGACTTTACACCTCGTTATATGGATGGTATAGAATGCCTCCTAGTGTCTATAAAATTTTAATTCACAGGAGCAAAATAATTGGACGATGTCTTTTGCCAATCGGAGAACTTTCGGAAGAGGCACAGGAAGCAACCAATAAAATATATAAGAGAGTTAGAGAAAACCATACTAGGAAAAACTCGAGGCTTAATACAATTCGAGATTTATTTAATATGCTTCTTGTATGTTCTGATCCAATAATTTCTTCTTTGAGAAGCGATGTAAAAATTCATAAAAAACAACTACCTGCAGACGCTAAAAAATTAGTTATTTGTGAAACGGAGACAAGTGACAGCAAAGACGAACAGACTGATGAGGATACTGACAATTTTTCATTTAAAAAAAGTAAGTAAATAAAACAATATAAAATACATAACTTCGTTGTTCAAAATCAGAAAAATGTAATGTATATTCTGATTAAAAATTTATATTTTAAACAACAGATTAAATTATTTTTAAACTACAGCAGATACTTTTCACATTTGTACGTTTTTTTGAGGTGCTTTATTTTTTATTGGGCGCAACCGATAAAAATCGACTCAGTCATTCGCAAAAACCTGACACAAAACGCACATGTAGAGATACGAAGTTTTTAGGGCATTTAAAAGCATACCACATTTTTTGGTGAAAGTCACAACCTATGTAATGATTATAACAATTGTATATAATTTTGCTGCCTTGAATTATTATTATATTATTTTATTTAGAAGATTGCAAACCAGAAGAACTGTGACTATCATATAAACATTTGTTAATATTTTCTGTAACTGCCCTAATTTTTTTGAATTTTTACATGTGCGTTATAAGTGCGATTTTATTATTTTTTGTTCGGGGCCAACGTAAAAATCATGTTGCGTGCTACTCGAGAATAGCGCGCGCACACGGGCCTCGCCCGACCTAATTTTAATTGGTGGCGTCAAATAAAAAAATTAAAAAGACCCCAAAATCGCACCGGTAGCAATACGAAATGTTAAGGGTAGTTAGAGAAAACATAGAACTAATTTTTAGTGATAGTCCCAGACCTCATCGAGTTGACATTTTTTTATAACACTTTCTAAAGTTAAAATTTATATTTAAAATATATTTCATATTAATTTTTTTTTAACTTTTGTTCTAAAATATTTCGAGACTTGATTTTTCAACCATAATATACAGTATTATGTTATAAACAATAGTGTATAATGTTATATTGATAGTACGCCTACTATCCATGTAATAAATTATTTAAACTTGCGAGTGAAATGCCGTAAAATTGATGTTTTCTAAATCGCTCAACTTTAAGCGTTAATTGTTAATAATATAGGGGGTTGAAAAATATAAACATGCAAGATTAGAAGGGTTTCATGTATCTACAATGGAGTGGATATGTTTTTTTCTCAAAATTTTTAATTTAATTTTTTTCCTCAAAATCCCCCCCTGGCGCTCGGATTTGGCACATTGTTAGGCGCGCAAACAAACGTTTTCCGTGCGGTGGCTTGAAAAAGCCACGTTTTCATTATTCTAGAGGCATTTGGAAACGAAGTGTTTTCAGATAAGTATAATAAAAATACATATTTTAGATTAATATTCTGTGTATTTTATGTAAGTCATTATGATGAATATTTTCATTGAAACATTTTCTAAACAAGGAAATTGGCTATTATTCCCAATCCGCTTTCAATACACTCGCGAAAAATCTATAACGAGAGTAGCGTTACCTCGCGATTCGAGTGGTTACACTTCGGCTTATAAGGGAAGTCGCACATCCGTGCAAAAGTTAAAATAAGTCCTCGGAGAAAGAAAAATATTTACCCAAGTGCTAGATAAAGAACGTTTTTTTGTCCTTTTCGCCTAAACTCAACTTCGACCTTAATTTCAGAGTTCAGTTCAATAAAAACTATCATGAAACAATGTTGATAATAGACAAGAATAATTTAAAAATATAATTGCCAGTTTTAGCCCAAGTTGATTAATTTATTCAGTGATTAGTACTTTTTAAAAACATGACAATTATACAGGGAGTTTTTCTTTTTAGTATACATATCGAAATTATAGCATATATGCTGTAAATTTTTAGATTTTCATTGATCCTTTGTACTCGTGATATTTATGGTGGGCGGTGTTATCTGAAAATGTGTCGAAAGATAATGTCGCTGCAATATGTCAGCCTGATCTGCCGTCATAGAATAACGCAATTTATGCCTTTCTCAGTGTGTATATTGTGTGCATGGCGTGCACCGGGTTAAAATGGTTGGGGGGCTCGGTGTACATTGCATTAAATATCCAGCAAATTGTCACAAGCGACGGCGACAAACGCGTTAGGCTCTATACACGCTGTAAATGTTTGTTATGGGGCGATGAAAAATTGCCAACGATATTGTTATTATGTCTTAAAAATAGCTGAAGGATTAATTTATCAGACTTACACACAGATTATAATATATTACGTAACGAGAGTGGTATGCAGTATATTACATATGAGCTGACATGTTGCGCACGAGCCACGCAGCGGCGAGTGCAGTATTCCGCGAGTATGTAATTGCCATACCACTCGAGAAACGTACGAAACTTTACCTACGCCCTAACACAATAAACAATGAGCATGATAAAATAACGTATTTATTGTAATAATTTTTAATAGTACCATGACAATGATGAAAACTAAATTACTACTTGATCAATATACAGGGAATAAAGCTGTACATTTCCCGACATTCGTTGTTTTTCAAAAGAGCTCAATTTGAAGCTTTAAGCTATTGTTTTCTACTCCCAGACTAAGCATGAAGTAAGATTTCGAGTTTAGAAAAGCCCCGTGAAAATTTGTCTCGGGTCGCGCAGCGACCCGAGACAAATTTTCTGGGCTTTTCTAAACTCTAAATTTTACTTCATGCGCCACGCGTATAAAACTCTAATTTCAAGTGAGGTTCAAATATTCATAGAGTTCACAATATTTTAGTGTTTTATACGCGTGGCGTATGAAGTAAAATTTCGAGTTTAGAAAAGCCCAGAAAATTTGTCTCGGGAGCTTCACGGAGCTTTTATAAACTCGAAATTTTACTTCATGCTTAGTCTGGGAGTGAAAAACACTCGTTAAAAGCTTCAAATTACACTCTTATAAAAAAAACAACGAATAACTAAAGATTTTAAGAAAATAACCTAAATTTTAAATACGTACACTTTAAAGAAATACTCCCTGTGCATCAAAGAAATGTCATTTGGTTGTATGGTAAGCAATCAGCTGTTTAGCTGTCAGCATGTAATGCACTTGTCAAAGTTATTACGTGCATGTGAACGTAATGTTAATCATACTTGTCAAGATGATAGTATGGTATGATGCGGTTACTACATATGGCGTAGGTAAAATATATATCGTATGTTCAATAAAAATAAACCTCTAGAGCCCCTTGGAAAATATTGTAGGTTGGCAACTGTGAAATTATATATTATAATTATTATGTCTGATGTTTTATATGTCAATGCCTAAAGTGTGTAGCCAACTTAAATTTAAATAAATCATGGCACTCTAAAGTTTTTTTTAATTAAACATACGATTTAATATATAAGTAGGTTGGGTTTATCAACAATTTAATTGACAAGTTTTGAATCATTTTCTTATTGCACATCGTTAAAAATGTCCTATAAAACTCCATCTCTTGGGAGTTACGTGTAAGAAGTTAAACTTTTCGCCTGCATGTGTGTGTGTGAAAACTATCCGGTCTGACAAATTGTCCCTATATTTAAATAATTCGCCGATATATTATCCTGAGGGGTGCGCGCGGAGTTTCGAAAAGTGGGCTCCACGTCAAATGTCATTACATCGCGGGAAAAAAGAAGGTAGCTCGGGGGTCAGGGTCCCCCATCAAAAAGCGTAAAAATACATGATAAATGAGACAGTTGCTTGATCAAATGTCGGATCAAATCTTTTCGGCAGCGCCGGAACGAAGCCATCTACTTGGGTAACGTGATCGCGCTTTCTTTTCTTCATATTTTAAGTTTTTTTTTTTATTTATGACAGCGAAGGGGGATAAGGAAAATATATTTCATATCCGCTGGAAATTAAGCTAGTTTTCAAAACAATTCAGGGAAAATATAATTCATATCCGTTGAAAATTAAAGATGGAAAAAGTTGGATATGGGGTAAAGGATTTCATCGCATCCATTAACCATTTTAAAATCTTGCATTTTTTTATGTATACACAGTGTGTCCGCGGATTGAGTGCAAATAATGACAAATTTTGTAGATTTTTTAAAAGTATTTTATCAATAATAAACTTTTATCATTATGCATTAACTTATCCTGATGGATAAATCTTTACGTAATTAAAATAGGGCAGACTTTCTTCCCCCCAATAAACGGGTGCATTTATCCCATTTTGACTAATATTTAATTGACTGTGAGAATTGTCCGCGCGCGCTTTAATTACGAATAGGAATTTCCCTCTCGGAAAACGGAAAAGATGTCGGGCGCTTTTGTGCGACGACAATCCCCCAATTTTCGGTTCGAATGGCGGAAGGAAAATGATAAACAATAAGTGGAGATTATAATTGGAAAACAAAACGGGACGCGGCGCGAAAATTGCGAAACGTTTTCCTTCTCCGCCCGCGTGTTCCAATTAAAGTATTTTAAGTGATTGTAACAATGATTAATCTCTTGAGTGTGTTTTAAAGAAAAATAAGAAGTAGAAATTAGAAATTTCAATTAATAACAGAATTTCTAATGGTAATTTACACAATGATAAAACTCTCGAGTGTGTTTTAAAGAAAAATAATGAGAAGAAATGTATTTTAATTACAGAGTTTTCAATGGGAATCAAAGAAAATATTTTATATGGAAATACATAATTTTTATTTAATCTTACCTTTGATAACGTTCTGTACAGATCGAAATAGTAGATAACTATAGCCGTCACGGAGACAATTCATTCCCTTCCCGGAAGTTCCGGTTTCCACTTCCGGTTTCCGGTTTCCGCTTCCGGTTTCCGCTTCCGGTTTCCGCTTCCGGTTTCCGCTTCCGGTTTCCACTTCCGGTTTCCGGTTTCCGCTTCCGGTTTCCGCTTCCGGTTTCCGGTTTCCGCTTCCGGTTTCCGCTTCCGGTTTCCGCTTCCGGTTTCCGTTTCCGGCCGGATGTAGATAAGATAAAGGGTTTCCGTTTCCGGTCGGATGTTGATATGATAAGATAAGATAAGGTGTTTCCGGTTATACAGGATGTAGATAAGGGTTTCCTGTTATACAGGATGTAGATAAGGGTTTCCTGTTATACAGGATGTAGATAAGGGTTTCCGGTTATACAGGATGTTGATAAGGGTTTCCGGTTATACAGGATGTAGATAAGGGGTCCTGGCTGGTAGGAGAAAGTGGTGGGAGAAAGTGGTGGAAGGTGTGAGCGTTGAATATACATTGTCGCAATAATGCAGTTTACAAATACGGAACGAGAGCCTCTAATGGATCGCATTAACAGTGCCATAGAAGCATACCACGAAAGTAAATTAACCTCCGAACACTTAAAATATTTACCAGAATATTACTTGAAGAGGTTGGAAGGTCTGGAGCTTTTAAACATCTGGTCATTTTTGCCGTTGAGATTCAGGGACAAGGAAAGATTACCCTGTTTTGAACACTACAATACGGGAAGGACCCACATCGATGGACCACCCTCACCAAAATATAAGTGTCATCAGTGTTTGAACACATCGAAAATTTCATCCACTTAGCAGAAATTCATTCCCAGGTGGTGACAACTTACCGACAGTTAAAATGAATTATACCACCTTTATATTATCATCTGGATTTGTGCTATTTATTGTAATAGTTGTATGTGTTATTTGTGGGAGTATTAAGGTTCCTGGGATGAACATAAAATTTAAACAAAAAAAATATTTAAATAAAAATTGCTTTTTATTTTTTATTATTCTTTACATAATTAAACAACTTTTCTACATTTACAATACTACACATACTAAACCTAATCCTATGTGATTGACAAGCATGCAGAGTTTTACTAAAATTAGGACATTGATCATCAAATTCTAAATTTACAACATTATCATAAAATTGTTTTAGGTAAGTAAATTTTTGACTACCCTTTACATACATAATATCCGCAGATAGCTTTTTAAATAGTTCTGGTAATTCACTTAAATCACTACCATTTGTGCTGTATGGGATCCCGTGATAATTGTTTTCCAGCCATCTAACTTGTTTCTGTGAATCCAAACTGAGTTTACGAAATGGTGTAGGAGGCTTGAAGACGTAAACGATGGGGTGTTTACCATCATAGGTGGCAGCAAGTTCTTTCGGAGTAAAGTCGGGTATGTTGAAACCCTGGATGTCTATAAACAAGACTTTTGGTGGCGGAGGTGTTGGTGGTGATGTAATTCTCCCTAAGAGAATTAGTTCAAATACTTTTTCCATATTACGAACCCGTCTCTTGAAACGAAGTCTGTCTAGAGCAACTTGCATCCAATTTATATCATCGTCACTGTCATCTAACGTGTATGTAAATGTTACAGGGATCAAGTCAAAGCATACTCGATTTGTGGTAGACATCGTTGAATGAGTCTGCATTACTAATATTGTATTGAATAATGTTTGCTCTTATAGCGATAGACTTATCTAACCGCAAGCTCAAACTTGTTAAATTATCTTTTTAACAATTCCCGAAATAGGTGTGTACTCAAGAAGAGAATCACTCAAAATGAGGCAGTATGCTCGGGTATTATCTTTAAAATTTTCAGTGGCCTCCATCTCAATGCGCAGGTCCACCGCTGAAGATTTTACACTCTCGTTTTGCTTGGACACGTCAAATACAAACATAGCACAATTATTGAAATCAGTGAATGATAAATAGGGCTTGTTTATTTGATTATAATAACTCTGCTGGAATTGGCAGTACATGTTGTAGACAGTCAAGTAATCATTACTTTTAAAGTCCAAATTTAAGTGATCATATGGAAATGATTCCGAATTGAGATAAACTCTTATGTTCCTTATATTGTTGTGATCAAATTTTGTTGCATCCGCATTAGCCACACCTTTTTTATTTGTTTGAAAGGCTACAATTACATATCTTGGTTTCTCCAAACTACTCGAGGTTTTAACGGCCCATATATCATCTCTAGATTTTTTCAAGGTTGGTAATTCATGTAATTCCCATTTTCGGAATGGAATTAAAATATTTGGATCATTTTTAATTTGTTCCATCAGTTTCAGTTTTAAATCATCATTCAGTTGAATATGTGGTACTCTCCATTCAATTTTATTCAGTTTAAATTTAATTTGTGAAACAACTTGAGCACTATCATCACACACAAAACAGTTTACATCGCTAGAGGAGCGAAGTAAAATCAATTCCTGTTTAACATTAATAATCAGCTTTTGATAATCCTCAGCAAAACCCAATAAACATTTTAGAGGTATCAGCGCATAAAATTTTTTGCTGGGAAAATATGTTTTAATATGTCCAGTTTTAGCCCATCCAGCTATCCCTAATTCTGTCATATCCTCAAAATCATTATAGGATAATAATCCTTTCAAAGTACTCGCGATCCCTAAGTCTCGGGTTCGATCGATTTCCACACCATTTAATTCATACCTTATCTCTTCAAATAGGAAAGCAAACGCGTTTGTAACCAACTCAAATTTTTTACCAGCAGTGAGATTGTGTTCAACCTCACCACTCAAGTAAATATAACTGTTTCCAGGAAAGGTGTAAATGTCTTGATTTTGAATTGTTATTCGAATTTCATCGTTATTTTCAAAGTTTGTAGTTCTAGGCTGATAAGTGTGGTATTGATATTTACTGATGCGATCATCATACCGCACTTGTTCGAAAACGTTTTCCATAGTTTTTAATTTTATATCCAAGGGAGGTTAACCTTGAGAGATTAATACGTGTTATCTGTTTGAGGGATGAACACTGAATAACGGGATTGACAAATGTCCTATCGTTTTTATCAAAAACTATCCCCATGTTTTTAATTCTAGTCTAATCAAAATATTTTCTCCTCTAAAATTAATCAATTTGCCTTCTTGATCGATAATTCTAAGAGTAATATCAATCCTGTCACGGGTATTTAACGGTAGATATAATATATTTTTTGGTTCTATATTTATTGCAAAGCCAGGATCAACGGAGGGGCTAAATTCAAACAACGTATGTGATAATTTTTCGTCGTAATAGGCACCTGAAGTAATATTACACTCAATTCGTACACTATCTACTTTAATTATTTGCACGGGTAAATCTGATGTATGTAGTTGACCGGCCTTTAGTAGCTTTTTCGAAAACCCTAATAATTTACCAATAGTTTTATCAGATGTAAAATCTATATCGAATTTACTTTTAAGTTCACACTGTAAGGTGTTATTATTGGGTTTAAGCGAAAATAGTTTATCAACTTCCTCTTTTTTCTTATCACCAAACAGCTGTGTTTGCAAATAAGTTTCAATGTCTGTAACCTCGTATGAGCCCGTAGGTATATTAACTGTTTTATCGCCGTAAATAAATTTATTATTAACACCGACTTCAATATTTGGTATTAAATTATATGTATGAAGTCCAATTAACCCCAAACAGTACTGTCGATTTGGTTCAAGTTCTATAGGAGGATAATAGTTTGTGGAGAGTACACTGCTTGTACCTTGTAAGGTAAGGGTCTGAGACATGACTGACACATTTAGAAAAATTTTATTTATTTATATAAAAATTCTATACACAAGTGTCCACAGTTGTACGTATTAAAGGTCTGATATTGATCATGATTATATCTAATTTTACAATTTTTAAAATATTTAATTACTTCCATAGGTGGTGGAAGATTTCCGAAACTATCAAAGTACTGAACACTATTGCCTACTTTTTTATAAGCCACCCAATGCGTACCGCGACCATCCTGGGAATCCAAGTTAATAATACCCGCTTCTATATAAAGAGGTTTAGATGGTAGTGAATCACGCATAAACACTCCTCTAAAATGATTCACGTTTCGAGCCCCTTTTAGCAAGTCTGTATCGGTTAGTGCGCGGTTGGGTAGCGAGTTTAACAGTTTTTTTGTCTTGTGCTGTTTTAGAAAGAGTCCCATTCCTTTTCGATATGGTTTTAAATATAGACCTTTTCCCTGCTTGCCTAGAGCTATAGCCTCCATCGTTTTATTATGCCGCTGTGATTTCTCAAGTTTCGATCGAGCGTCCTTGGTACTGCTTATTGCCTTTGCAATGCCGGAGACTCCACCAGTGAGGGCTCCGAGAGCACTTAAACCGGCAAATATCGGGATAAGTGGCAAAATACCACCCTGCTTTGAAATAGGTATAATTCTAGGAGTTCGAATCCTCTTTTTTCCACCAGCAGCTCTTACAGCAATCTTTGCGGCCGATAATGCAATCTTGCTACTTTCTTTAACACCTCCAGGCTTATCAATTTTTCGACGAAAATTTTTTATAGCTTTCCGAGCCTTCATAACTACTCCACTTCTCAAAGCTGTTTTCTTAATACCCATCCCCGTTTTTGTCTTAATCTTCATCGCGTTGGTAACAGCCCACGCTGCTGCTTTTTCACCGAATTTAGAGTCCTTAGCCTTTACTCTACTCCACGCAGCTTCCGCCAAGATTTTATCCGCTTTATGTCTTTCGCTAATATCCTTATTCTCAGAGTAAGCAATGTCGTGTTGTTTGCAGGCCGCATCCAATGGATTAATGCCGGGGTCACCTCTTTTTAACCGTTTTTCCAAGTGTGTGCCAGGTCCACAGTACTGATAGCCAGGGATATGTAATTCAATGGGTAACTTGTTGATTATGGAATTGATGAATCCTCTACCGCTGTACGCAATCATTTGAGCGTCCATCAGGACTGCTTCGCTATATATAACCCCTGAAAGATATCGTTGGTGACAGTACGATGAAAGTTGTTAAACAGAAACAATCTCTTACTGTAACAAATTTTAACAACGTAGTGGCGGATGTGTTAAAAAATAATAAGAAAAAACATGGTGATCTATTACCAAATTCTATTAGAGCAGTTATTTGCGGCCCATCTAACTGTGGCAAATCGAATGCAATGTTAACACTCTTGTTTAATGTAAACGGATTGAAATTTGAAAACATTTACATTTATTCAAAGTCTCTTTATCAACCAAAATATAAATACTTGCAAGATATTATTAGTGGGATACCAGAGATTGAATATTTCCCGTATAGAGAGAATGCTGAAATAATTAACCCTGAAGAAGCTAAGGAAAACTCAATTTTTATTTTTGACGATGTAGCATGTGATAAGCAGGATAAAATCCGTGAATATTTCAGTATGGGTAGACACAATAACATTGATTCGTTCTACCTTTGCCAGACATATACTCGCATACCTAAACACTTGATTCGTGATAATGCAAATTTAATTATATTATTTAAGCAGGATGATCTTAACCTAAAACACGTTTACACTGATCACGTAAGTAGTGATATGACTTTTGAAAAATTCAAGTCTTTGTGTGCAGAGTGTTGGAAAGAAAAATATGGTTTTATTACAATAGATAAAGATTCTGATGCGGGTAGGTACCGCAATGGATTCGATGAGTATATAATCATAGACTAAGCAACCACTCTCATCATTATAACAACAAACGTTGCGCGTGTTACGTCAAAAGGTTCATTCAGAAAAGAGGCTCATTCAGTAAAGAGGTTCATTCAGAAAAGAGGCTCATTAGGAAAAGAGGCTCATTCAGAAAAGAGGCTCATTCAGAAAAGAGGCTCATTAGGAAAAGAGGCTCATTAGGAAAAGAGGCTCATTCAGAAAAAAGGCTCATTCAGAAAAGAGGCTCATTCAGAAAAGAGGCTCATTAGGAAAAGAGGCTCATTAGGAAAAGAGGCTCATTCAGAAAAGAAGTTCATTAAGATGAGCAACATTCAAAAGAAACTAATACAAGTTCAAAAGGATATCAGAAAAAAAGTGCTGGCTTTAAAATTAAATCGTAGTGAAGATGATGACAGATTGAAAAATTTTTTTCAACCAATTACGGAACCTTTACAAAGCTTAGTTAAGTCTAACGAAGAAATAATTAAGAGTAATGAAGATATAAAACGAGAAAATAAAGAAATAAAACAAGAAAATGAGAAAATCCAGGAAAAATATGATTTCAGTAATATTATTCATGTTGATAAGATTGCTCATTCATCTCCCTTTTCGCAATACAAACAAAAGCCAAAAAGGTTGGACTTTATAGATGATGGAGACGTTTTTACACACGAACCGTCGGAACAAAATATTTCAACAATTTCTCAACCTGATTCTAAGATAAGTCGGGAATATTTGGATCAATTCGCCGCATTACCAAGACAATATGTGGAAAAATTAATAAATGAGGGGGGTGATGACTTTGACACAATTCATGGTATAAATTTCAATCAGGATAATGCTAAATTTAAAATTGGCAATACTGACATTGATTTAGATGAAAATGATTTAATCATTGACGGAGTTAGATATATCGGCACTTCTGGTCTATATGAATTACTATTCAGAAAGGATCCTGTAGCATACAAGGAAGCAGATCGAATAAATTATGTGGATATTCTTAAAAGAACCAATTCATTACATCGACATTTTGATCCTGGGCAACAACTTCAGGGCACTCGGTCACACAAATATAGAAATATTATTAAACCATTGTTGCCACATTCACAACACAGATCAAAGTCTGAAGCAAGCTCACACAGGTCTAAAGGCGGTCGTGGTTTCGATTCAAATTTAATAGTAGAAAATAAAACTCACAGATATACATATTGGGATGATCCTAATGAATTAATTGAAAGATTATGGTTATTACATGCGTCACGACGAGCTGGAAATAATTCTCACGACAATGAAATTGCATCGATCGAGGAAGAACTGAAAGAAGCTGATATAATTTATTAATTTAATTGTTGCACATCATTCACATAATGTCTGTCGACAAGTTTGGACGTCATTCCAACACGTCTTTGACCGGTGCTCGCGGACCTCCCGGTCCAACAGGCCCTCCCGGTCCAACAGGTGCTAGAGGCCCTCCTGGTCCGATCGGACCTACCGGTGATCGCGGGCCTCACGGTCTGACAGTTCCCCCCGGTTATACAGGTGCTAGCGGCCCTCCCGGTCCGATCGGACCTAGCGGCCCTCCCGGTCCAGGCTTTACCATTACTTCGGACGGTCATTACAATATACAGAAAAAGAGGCTAAAACATGCTCTAGAACCAGATGAATTGGATGATGTTGCAACTAAATTATACGTTGATAATAATTATGAAAAGATTTCTAAAATCTTAACTCGAATCGATGATAAAACTGACTCTATGGAAATTGAAAATAAACTTAAGTTAATTGTTAACGATATCGAAATAAATTTAAAATCTAAATGTATGTGGTTAAAACTGGAATTTAATGAATCGATAAATAATAAAACAAATATTTTAAAGGGTGAATTAGAGACAATGTTTAATAATAAAACAAATACTATAAAGGATGAATTACAGACAATCATTACTAATAAAACAAATACTATAAAGGATGAATTAACAATCATTAATAATAAAATAAATACGATAAAGACATTAATAGTAGCCATGGCTATTGATTTAAAAAATTTGAAATCAATCATGGCAGATTTAAAAAAATTAAATATATCAGGTTTTACAAACATTCAAGAGAAATTGGGTATATTTGATAAGGTATTAAATAGTGTAAACCAGAACCCGGAGGGTGTTAGTGGAAACCTTAGAGTACCTCCTAAAAAAATACTGATATAAAGTAAAAGTTGATTCCAATGAGTAAGATAAAAGCTGATATAGTCAATGAACTACACAAACCTGCAAGAAAAAAATTCCCACGACGACGGACAATTATCAAAGGATTAGACGATTTGTGGCAAGCAGATTTAGCCGAATTTGGTCTTTATGCAAGAGGGTTTTAAATTCATATTAGTAGTGATTGATTGTTTCTCAAAATATCTATGGACCGTTCCGTTAAAAGATAAATCTGGTGTAAATGTGGCTAATGCATTTAAAAATATTTTAAAAGATGGACGAACGCCTACA
Organism: Philonthus cognatus; assembly: GCA_932526585.2. Taxonomy (NCBI): domain Eukaryota; kingdom Metazoa; phylum Arthropoda; class Insecta; order Coleoptera; family Staphylinidae; genus Philonthus; species Philonthus cognatus. The sequence goes on along the minus strand of CAKOBO020000014.1, from coordinate 1,407,829 downwards.
AACTTGCAAACTGATCAAGGAAATGAATTCTACAACTCACATTTTAGGAAGGTAATGCACAGCAACGGAATTAACCACTATTCTACTTACACAATCATGAAAGCCGCAATGGCAGAGCGTGTGATAAGAACTTTAAAAAAACATCTTTATCGCGCATTTAGTTTGCGTGGAAAGTATCAATGGATAGATGTTTTAAGTGAAATTACGTCCAATTACAATAAGCGGAAACACAGTACAACTGGAATGCGACCCTGTGATGTCACTCAAGATAAGGAGAAGCAGTTGTTAAAAACAATTTACTCGCATATCAAAATAGCAGGAAAGAAGATTTTTAAAGTAGGTGATATCGTCCGTATTAGTAAACAAAATGCATTATTTAATAAAGGTTATACACCGAATTGGACAACTGAATTATTTAAAATAGCACATGTAAAAGTTTCAAATCCTACCGTTTACGTATTAGAAGATAGTTCGGGGGATCCAATCCAGGGGGCGTTTTATGCTGAAGAACTTTTAAAAACTAAACATAAGGATGTTTACCTAGTGGAAAAAGTGTTGAGGAAAAAGGTAAATAAAGTGTACGTCAAGTGGTTAGGATTAGATAAATCGCAAAATAGCTGGATAGATAAGTCAAATGTATTATAACTACATAAATGTAAATGTTTGTATTATTAAAAATATAAATATGTTTAATGATGGTAATTATTATCAGTTTTTCTATTAACCTTCAACACAACAAGATGTTTATCAAATTAATCACTCTTTTAATCTTTATCAATGCAAATTCTGAAATTGATGTGAATAAATATTTACATCAGTTTGGATATTTAGATGAAAATAATTTTTTAAATTTTGATTAAAGCATTATTCAATAACTATTTTGTTTTAAAAGACAGACAAGTTTAACCTTGACAAGTTTGAACTGGTTTGAACAAGTTTAGGCATGTTTGAGCTTGTGGTTAGATAAGGGTCCGGATGTAGATAAGACTTTCGCTATATAAGCACACATTTTTGTAATAAAATATTAGTTTACCAGAATCATTCAACGAAAGCAAACATTTTCAATCAAATATTAGTTGTCCATAATCATTCAACGATGTCTGCTACAAATCAAGAAAGAACTTTCAACGACATCATTGACAATCAAATTTCAAATTACGATGATGCGTTCAAGATTGAATTAACACTTTTGGGTCAATCAACATATCCTCTAAACAAATCGGCTACAAAAAACGTGAGCATCGGAATAAGCCCAGCCCTAGGATTCATTCCAGTTGTGAAAATCTGGGGCGCTCATTCATGTATCTTCTTCACTGAGGAGGAATGGCTACAGTTTATGAACATCAACCTGAATAATTTACAAAGGCCCATCACCATCGGAGATCACAAGATTACCAAGAATGAATATAAAAATATTATGGCTATATGGATTGAGCAGAGGGAGTTGAGTGTTATTATATCGGAAGAAACATTTTGTAATTTGATGTGTTTGAAACAACTTATTACATGCAAATTGAATAATTTAAAAGCGTTACAATTTTATTCATATTATTGTTCAATTTTATTATCTTGTACAAAGGATTCAAATTGTAATGAATTATATAAAAATGTGTTAAAATGGATTTCTATTTATAAACATAAACAAAATTCATTTTTGATGTTGGAATGTTTGCATATACATTTTAATAAAATTTGTATTGATTTTGAAATTAAGAAACTTACTCAATAAAATATTTTAAAATACTCTACTGTTATTATTTAGTATTGCTCACATCTCCCCTAATAGTTAAAAAATAATTGTAGTGATAAAAACTAATACGTAGACCGATACGTTGCACTGTGTATATGTTTCATAAATAAATTGTTGGTCCTGAAAAGGACCGTTTTTAAAATGATGATGATGATAATGTTCAGGGGGCGATTGATTCATCATCAGACTAAATAAAAAAATCAAAACTATAACAATTGAAAAACTTATAAAATTAAAAATACTACTTACAATTTCAATCGACGCGTCTGCATCGAACATTCGAGAATCGAACATTGAATCGTTGTCATTTATATAAATACCGAATGCCTCGAAGTGTGACCTTCTCTTCATTCTCTCCCTATTAGTAAGAGGGGGGTGACCGATATAAATGAAATGGTTATCTACTCTATCGCCAATTCTCATTTCTATCGCTTGAGCATCGTTTCGCTCAATCGATGGAGCCATATATGTCCTCCAATCCTCCCGATACCAAGAATCATCAAAAGATGTGTCTGTAGAAGGAGTGTTGGAGAAGGTTGGAACGAATGAAGTGGCAGCGAATGATGTGGAGGTGAGTGTGGCACCGAATGATGTGGAAGCGAATGTTGAAGTGGAGGGGAGTGGAGTTGTTGAAGTGTATGGTGAAGACGTGATCGGTTTTGAATTATTTAAATAAATCTTTATCACTTTATCACGTATGATGCGAGTTCGACAGATCGCGCATTTACTGATTCTTACGAGACAATCCCCACAAAATAGATGTCCGCAATTTAGAGCAAATCCTACCCAATTTGTTAAGCAAATTGGGCATTCCCCACACCTCGTACCCTCGGTAAATTCGTCACACATTATTTTTTTGTTAGGTACAAACTTAATCGTAACACTGAATAACTTTTAAGTGCGAATCGCATTATACAGCGTGTAATCGAACTAATGTACATCCTCTTAAGGGCGTATACACAAAATATTTTGACACCAATTGCAGCAAAAATAAAATCGGAAAAAAAATATTGGATTTTTCATAATTTTTCATGCATTTTTTACTTTTTGAGAACTTCTGGTTACCTGTGTTCATGATATTTTTCGTGGATGCGTAAGTTGTTGTATTTTTATTTACTTTTACTACTGCGAGGCGCATAAATCACTTCGCACTAAACACGCACGCTGTCTCGAATGACTAGATGAAACTAGATCACTCATTTGTGGTATTGTTTATTCACTGTTACTACTGCGAGACGTATAAATCACTTAGCACGCACTACACACACACACACACACACACACACACTGTCTAGAATTACTAGATAAAACTGGGTCACGTATAAAAAAAATCACAATAAGTGTTCAAATTGACGTCCGCACGAACAGTAGCAAACATTTCACGAGGATTTTCACGAATGGTATTAGCCGCGGCGTTTACTCGTTGTATCAGCATTTCAGCATTGTCAATTCAATGCATTTTCCGTAGTGTAGACTTCACTTTTAAAGTATCCTCAAAGAAAAAAATCTAAGGGGTTTAAATCCCTTGGAGGCCATGGTACAGGGCCTCCACGACCAACCCAACGTCCTGGAAACTCATCCAAATATCTTCTAACGCGCCTTTCATAGTGAGCTGGCGCACCATCTTGCAAATACCACATTCTTCTAAGAACCGCTAAGGGTACATTTTCTAGAAGATCTAAAAGGTCATCTTGCAAAAATCGTAAATATCGTTCTCCATTCAAATTAAATGGGAACATAAATGGCCCAATTAATTGACCATTTAAAATACCTGCCCGGATATTAAGGGAGAAGCGATGCTGGAAGTGAGTTCTACGCGTAACACGAGGATTTTCTATTGCATAAACATGCATATTATGCAAATTAAAACTTCCATTACGCGTAAAGCACGATTCGTCGGTCACTAAAATGTCTTTGGTAAAGTTAGCATTTTGAACATTTTGTGCCAAAATCCATTGACAAAATGCAATTCTTTTGGGAAAATCATGGGGTTGAAGATGTTGTACACGCTGGTAGTGATACGGATGAAAATTATTGTCTCGTATAACACTGCTGACAAATGTGTGCGATACATTTAGCTAAGCGGCGATAATACGGGTACTTAAACCAGGATCCGCTTCCAACAGATTCAAAATTTCATCTTCCGCTCGCAAATATCGCATTGGGCTCCGGCGACGGCGATGGGCTGCAAACTTCCAGTGTCGCGTGCTCTTTGTAATAAATTTCTAAATCGGTGTGGCGGTGGTAAGTGTCGTTCAGGAAATCGCTCTTGATAAATTCTTACAGCTTCCGCGGAATTACACCGAGTTTCACCGTAAATAAGAGACATGTCTGCCAATTCAATGTTTGAATAAACGTATCGCGCCATGTTACAAAATGTAGATGTTTCATGGAATAAGTTTCACCATAGACTAAACAGCAAACTATTTTTGTTTAAAAATCATCCACCCTCGCCGCTCTTATCTAAACATTTCAATAAGAGTGGAGATAAAGTGAAGTGTGAACCTAATAAGGAAAAATATTGAATTTCATTAACACGTTTAGAAAATATTCGGAATTTAGTCAGCAATGGGTACTTATGAAAACGATAACATGGACATAATTCTTCACAATCTGACCCACTTTTCTCTGGATGGTGTAGTTCGATATCCAAATCGTTTAAAAACTACCACTCTATGTGGAATCTCTCTTAAAATACGCAATGTGCGCGTATACCAGATACCACAAACATGTGGCCTATTATTATTAATTATTTTTAATAATTATTTGTGAGCTATCTACTAAAGGTATGGTAATTTCAAATGCAGGCATTGTTTATTTAAACGCTGCCCCTTATGTGGTAGAGAGCCTGTACAGTAGTTCGTTTACACGCTGTATATTGCGAAAATAGGTGGAGGATTCTTAAATACCAGCAACAATTCAAGATTAATCTTGAATTTCCTTTGATGATAAAAATTAATCTCCACCTCAACTTCCATCTAATCGTTGATGATAAAAATTAATCTCCACCACAACATCCACATAATCTCGAATTTCCTTTGATGATAAAAATTAATCTCCGCCACAACTTCCACATAATCGTTGATGATAAAAATTAATCTCCACCACAACATCCACATAATCTTGAATTTCCTTTGATGATAAAAATTAATCTCCACCACAACTTCCATCTAATCGTTGATGATAAAAATTAATCTCCACCACCACCTATTCTTACATTATATAATTCGTTTCCAACTTAGAAGTAATTCAGTTTGCTAAGAACACTTGTGCAATTCTGTTCGTCCAGATAATGTTTCCATGTGAGTTTTGTTCCGCAACGTTCGCTCAGAACTTTAATCTAGTGAAACATACAAAAAAATTTCATCCGGAAAAACAAATACCTCTAGCACTTAAAAGAGGTCCAAAGAGGAAGAATGTGAATCCCAGTGAAAGTGTCCCTACACCAAAGAGGAAGAATGTGAATCCCTCTACTAGTGCCTCCACACCTAAACAGGCTGAACTGTTGATGTGTGTTGAATGTCAGGAGGAGTTTGGCACACCCCAACTTCTTGCGGGGCACTCGAGGTCCCAGAGACATCTTAACATTGTTGCGCGCTATGACGATGAGGGAATGAAGGTACTTAAGTCGGCCTTTAAAAACCGTATCGCCAGCTATGCCCTTCAAGTCATGGTGGATGAAGAGGTTGACATCCCAACATTTCTCGAGAAGCGTAAAGAGAAGTTTATCCGTCTAGTGGAACGTCAGCTGCACACGGTGTTGAAGGTCAACATTGAGCTCTTTGGGTTGTACACCAAACCCGGTGATGAGTGTCAACCGGAGCTAAAATCCTTCAACACCCGCTTCGTGGTGGTAACCCCAACCGACGACTTGGAGGAGGTATACGAGAATTTGTGTAACATTGTGCTAACAAAGAGTGAAGAGTTCCAAGTAAGTTTTCTAAAATATTTTTTTATTGTAAAAATCATTGATTTAATTAATGTACGCATTTACTTATAAGCGCTTTTTATCGCTTGCAGGAGCGAGACAGCGGATGGGCCTTGATAAAGGTGTCCCACCTGGAGGTGAACATCAATAAGTATACCCCCATCCGCGGCTCTTCATACATAGATCTTCCACCCAACATCAAAAAGAAGCAAGCATGTATTAACATCAAAAACAATGATGATGCCTGTTTCGCGTGGTCAGTGACGTCAGCACTGTATCCAGTTGTCCACGGAAACGCTCCACATCGTCCCTCTTCTTACCCGCATTACAGTACGGTGTTAAATTTGACGGGTATGGAGCTACCATTTAAATTAAAACAAATCTCAAAATTTGAAATTTCTAATAATATTTCAATCAATGTGTACGGGTTGGAGTTTAACGTTGAAAAACATGTCCACGAGGTGGTAGGGCCGATTTATTTTACAAAATCCAAGCGCGACAGGCATGTTAACCTCCTCTACATCGAGGATGGATTAAAAAGTCATTATGTCTGGATTAAAGATATGTCCAGATTAATATCCGCCCAAGTGTCTAGCCATGAGCATAAAAAATTCTTATGTGATGGGTGTTTGACGTTTTTCTCTACCGATAACGCGTTATCGGTTCACTCTCAATATGACTGTAATAAAGTCTATACAGTAATGCCAACCACCAATTTAATAAAAAATAGAAATGGTGACATGATACCAGGAAATTTATTATCATTTTCAAATTTCAATTCTAAAATGCGGGTACCATTTGTAGTTTATGCTGATTTTGAATCTCTTCTCATCCCGATTCAAACCTGTGAACCGGATCCACAAAAATCTTATACTTACTCTACACATATTCATACTCCGTATAGTTTTGCTTATTACATTAAATGTAGTTTTAATCAAAACTTAAATAAATTTTTTACATATACTGGTTTGGACTGCCCTAAAGTTTTTATGGAAAAATTGAGCGAAGATGCGAAATTAATTTATGATCAACATTTAAAGCCGATAATTAAAATATCTAAATTAACTCCAGAAGAACAATATTTATTTAACTCTTCGACAGAATGTAATATTTGTGATAAAAAAATTCAAGTGTGTGACAAAGTTAAAGATCATTGTCACTTGACGGGAAAATTTATTGGAGCCGCCCACTCTAAATGCAATTTGAATTATAAACTCCCGAAATGTCTACCTATATTTTTCCATAATTTAAGTGGGTACGATTCGCATTTATTTATTAAAGAGTTCGGTTTAGATTCAGACAGGATTGACATTATCCACAAAACAAGGAAAAGTATATTTCATTCTCAAAATACATTAAAGTTGACAAGTATACGGACAAGAATGGTGTTGATCGAGATATTTATTTTAAATTAAGATTTTTGGACTCATTTAAATTTATGTTCTCTAGTTTAGAAAAATTGGCTAAAAATTTAAACATGAACCAATTAAATACAGTTCGCACACATTTTCCTAATCAAGATCATTTTGAATTGTTAACAAAGAAGGGCGTTTTTCCATATCAATATATGGATGATTTTTCTAAATTGGTCGAAACAGAATTACCGCCTAAAAAATCATTTTTTAACTCGTTAACAAACGCAGATATTACTGCTGCGGAGTATGAGCATGCTGAAAACGTTTGGTCAAAATTTAATTGTCAAAATCTCCAGGAATATTCGGATCTATACTTAAAAACAGATGTTTTATTATTAACAGATATTTTTGAAAATTTTCGCGATGTTTGTTTGAACGCATATAATTTGGATCCCGCTCACTATTACACAGCTCCTGGCTTGTCGTGGGATGCTATGCTTAAACTGACAGATATTAAATTAGAACTACTTACGGACTTGGACATGCATCATTTTATTCGGAAAGGTATTCGTGGGGGTATAAGTCAATGCTCATTACGTTACGCTCTAGCGAATAACAAGTACATGTCTGAATTTAATGCTAAAAAATCCTCCACATATCTGACGTACTGGGACGCGAACAATTTATATGGATGGGCTATGTCTCAGATGTTACCATACGCGGACTTTCAGTGGTTAAGCGCGACGGAAATTGCGACTTTTAATGTTTTAAATGTGCCCGATGATTCACCAACGGGATACTTTTTGGAGGTGGACATTGAGTATCCAGAAAATATCCATAATCTACACAATGATCTACCTTTTCTTGCGGAAAACGTTGTGCCTCCTACTTCTAAATTTGTCAACACTAAATTAATTCCAAATTTAAATAATAAATCAAAGTACATTATTCATTATCGTAACCTAAAACAGGCTCTACGTAACGGGTTAAAATTAACTAAAATTCACCGAGTAATTTCTTTCAAACAATCGGATTGGTTGAAGAAATATATTGATTTAAATACTGCCATGCGTCAAAATGCTAAAAACGATTTCGAAAAAGATTTTTACAAATTGATGAATAATTCAGTGTTCGGCAAGACGATGGAAAATGTAGATAAGCGTGTAGATGTAAAATTGGTGAATCATTGGGATGATATCGGTCATCGTAAAGGCGCGGAGAGTTTAATTGCAAAATTAAACTTTAACTGTTGTTCAATTTTCACCGAAAATTTGGTAGCGATCCAATTAGATAGATTGAAGGCTGTTTACAACAAGCCCATTTATATCGGTTTTTCCGTTTTAGATCTTAGTAAATTATTAATGTACGATTTTTATTACGACTATTTAAAGTTCAAATATGGTAATAAAGTGAGGTTATGTTATATGGACACAGATAGTTTGACACTTAAAATTGATACTGAGGACGTTTTTGATGACATGAAGCAGGACTTAACAAAATTTGATACAAGTAATTTTGACTCACACAATCAGTATGGTATCCCACAGCAAAATAAGGCCGTTTTAGGTTTGATGAAGGATGAAAATGGAGGCAAAATTATGGAGGAATTTGTGGGGCTTAGGGCTAAAATGTATGCCAATAACGTCGAGGGTGATTGGTCCAAGAAGGCAAAGGGGGTTAAGAAAAATGTGGTGGTCAAGGATATCAATTCTGTCACCATCACTCGGAAACAAAATTTATTCCGGTCTATTAAACATACTATTTTTTCAAACAGTCAAAATAAATTGGCCCTATCACCTCACGATGATAAGCGCTATATATGTAAAGACGGTATCGAAACTCTAGCCTGGGGACATATAGATATTGCGGCAGCTCCATATCCTTAAAATTATTTTTTATACATCACCTCCTTTACCCAAAATATTTTTCATTAACAACTGTGGATTAAAAACGGTCCTTTTAAGAATCACCATTTTATTTATGGAACACATTCACACCGAACTGTATTTAATAGCTGTGATAAATTATTATAATGTAAGGAGAATATAAAATAAAATATGTTTAAAATTATTTATTTTTTATAACCTTTACATAAATGTAATATTGTATAAATAATAATAAATATAATTACAAAAATTATCGACCAAAACGGAACCCATAAATGCTGTGTAATGTTTTCATCTGACGCTACTGAGGAATTATTGGTATAATTCATTTTAACTGTCGGTAAGTTGTCACCACCTGGGAATGAATTTCTGCTAAGTGGATGAAATTTTCGATGTGTTCAAACACTGATGACACTTATATTTTGGTGAGGGTGGTCCATCGATGTGGGTCCTTCCCGTATTGTAGTGTTCAAAACAGGGTAATCTTTCCTTGTCCCTGAATCTCAACGGCAAAAATGACCAGATGTTTAAAAGCTCCAGACCTTCCAACCTCTTCAAGTAATATTCTGGTAAATATTTTAAGTGTTCGGAGGTTAATTTACTTTCGTGGTATGCTTCTATGGCACTGTTAATGCGATCCATTAGAGGCTCTCGTTCCGTATTTGTAAACTGCATTATTGCGACAATGTATATTCAACGCTCACACCTTCCACCACTTTCTCCCACCACTTTCTCCTACCAGCCAGGACCCCTTATCTACATCCTGTATAACCGGAAACCCTTATCAACATCCTGTATAACCGGAAACCCTTATCTACATCCTGTATAACAGGAAACCCTTATCTACATCCTGTATAACAGGAAACCCTTATCTACATCCTGTATAACCGGAAACACCTTATCTTATCTTATCATATCAACATCCGACCGGAAACGGAAACCCTTTATCTTATCTACATCCGGCCGGAAACGGAAACCGGAAACCGGAAGCGGAAACCGGAAGCGGAAACCGGAAGCGGAAACCGGAAACCGGAAGTGGAAACCAGAAACCGGAAGCGGAAACCGGAAGCGGAAACCGGAAGCGGAAACCGGAAACCGGAAGCGGAAACCGGAAGCGGAAATCGGAAACCGGAAGTGGAAACCGGAACTTCCGGGAAGGGAATGAATTGTCCCCGTGACGGCTATAGTTATCTACTCGAAATACTTGTCAGAACAATTGAAACAAAATCATGGGAAACATGACCCTATGGAAATCTATAAATACGACGTAATTTAATTGAATTTCCGATTTTAAGAACTCGAGCAGAGGCAATTCGATAAACAATTTATAATTTGAGCAACGCGCTTTTATTTAATAATGTTTTATCTCCCTCTCTCCGCGTCACACATTTTTAAATATTAATAATAATAATAATAATAAATATTTCAATTATTCAATTACTACATCTATTTGGCTTCAGATCCTTCTGGAAGTATAAGTACAAGTATATCTAGAGTGAAATGGTTACAAATTATGCGCCAACAAAAATTTGCAACTTAACTTACGCAAAAAATTGCCTATTAGTCATAAACATTTATCTTTCATAATGTTCTCATTAATCACATGGTGAAACATGATTACAGTTATTCTATGAAAGATAAAAAAAAAACAAAAATAACCATTTTTATTTTAAACAAATTATGAGTGTAATATATCTGTGAATTAAGAAAAACAAAAGTTAACTGTGGTTTTTAGGTAAATGTTAGAGTTAGCTTAAAACCGAGTTTTCTGCTAGATTTTTTATAAGTCTTGTATAATATCAACGTTTTTATTGTCAAGATTCAATAGTTTTTGAATTAATAATAAACCAAATTTGAAAAAATATTTTATTTACAGTTTCTCGAAAACATAAAAAGATATTTCATTGGTAATTAATTATTATTGGGCTCTAATACTAAATTTCAGTGTTTTTTTTTTTTAAGTACAACGAAACAAATAAAGATATTTTAAATAAAATAGCAGACTATAAATAAGTACTTAAATACGCAACTTTGCTCTCATTTAACCGATTCTCTATCTATTCAAATAACCAAGATCCCCATGCATTTCCAGAAAATATGGACACCCTGTAAATTACATTTTTAAAGAATATTTTCTAGAAACACTTGTTACAGAGTTTCAAAGACTTTCTTAAACATTAGATCCTCTAATAACTGAATCATTTCCAAGTAAAAAAAATACAACAGAATTTGTAGATATACAGGGTTCCTGTTTTTCAAGCGGCACGATGGGGATCTCGCTTATTTGAAAAGATAGAGAATTGGTTAAAAGTTGCGTATTTAAGTACTTATTTATAATCTGCAATTAAAATTAAAATATTTTTATTTGTTGCGTTGTACTTAAAAAAAAAACACTGAAATTTAGTATTTTGGAAAATCGTCCATACCTCCGTAATTTTTTATTTTTTTAAAATTCTGCAAAACTTTTACGACTGATCGAATGGCAATCGCCTAAAATATTCAGATCGATTGGTTTTTGTTTTACAGACCCAACTTAGGTTTTTATTATGGAAACATACAAATTTACGCACATCATTGAACTGCATTTTTAATTCTGATTTCAACGATTTGCCACGTGTAGGCTTTAGTTTAATTATTGTTGTTCTAGTTGTCCTGCAATCAAACAATACCAAGTTGCTAAGCAACAGCTGAAATGTTATTTAACAGCAAGACTATTAATGATTGGCTATCATTTTTGGACTTTGTGCGATTGTTTCCATGGCAACATACCATAAAAATAATACATTTTTTGAAAGTCAACTTGTGGCACATCATTGAAATGCGTAAAAAAATACTAAAATGCTGTTCAATGATACTCATATCTTCATATGTCGAGTCGTAAAAAGTTGCTTTTAGAATATTTTCACCAATTTGGAATAAGATCAAAAATAAAGAAGATGTAAGCAATTTTTAAATATCGAAAACTTCAGCTTTGTTCGAATTGCATCGAAACAGTTGAAGATATTTGAAATGTAAAAGCAGATTATCAGTAAGCACTTAAATTCGTAACTTTGTCCCCAATTAACCGATTCTCTATCTCTTTAAATTAGCGAGATCCCCATAGTGCTGCTCGAAATACGGGCATCCTGTAGATCAGATGGTGACATTTTTAACGTTTGTTCGGACATGAAGGAGTATATTTTATCATCAGATGAAGAAGAATAAGGTAATTATTAATTATCGGCATCAATAAATGTAAATATTTAGCAAATAAATAATGTTAGCACTTTAAATTTTATCAATTATTAGTGTGAAAAAAAAGTAAATACTATGTGATAGAAGTTGACAGGAGCTAAAATCAATAGTTTAAATGGGCCGCAAGTTTTCAAATATAAAAAAATGTCTTAGATAGCTTTGCGCGTATATGATTTTCTAAAAAAAATATACCCCACAAAATGGTAATACTAATGGTGAATGCGCTGGGTTAACAAGACCTTATTTTATTTACAAATAATTTTTAACACCCTCCTTAAACTCCCGATAAGCGCCCTCTCGCACAGTCTTTAAGCACAATCCCATTAAGCCGTTCGTTTCAATTGCAAGCAGCCTGCCCTCCCCAACCCATCCCCCCCACTCACCATCCCCCTTGACAGGACACGAAATAGCTGCATCGCGGGGGTGTATTTATAAAACCGGGTGTTCTAGTTGTCACTCGGGCCAACGAGCCGCGTTATCGGCTGATAAGGCCCTGGATATTTTTCCATTGTTGAAAAACGGACGACCGTTAGTCACGAAATGGGTGAATTTAACACATAAAGGAATCGCCCATACCTTTTTAATAAGCGAGCTTCATACTCCCTTTTAAATAAATTGAAACCAAATAAAACACGGATTTTTTTTTATAATAGCAAATAGACTAAATCTATTTATGTACATACATACATTGTTTATTGTACTTAATTGTTGTTGAGTTGCGTGAAGATGGTATTTGTCAACCATTGATAATGATCACATCGTGATCGAAATGTATATTTGGTACTCCAAATAAAAAGTGAAGAAAAGATACAAGTGTTCCATTAATTGTTTATTGTATTATCATTGTCTTGTAATTGGGAAATTTCCTGTTGGGCAATAAATACTTATTATTATTATTATTAGACTAACTAAAATAGAGGGTGTACAAAAAGTAATGCAACAATATTATCCTTTTCTAATTAATTGCTCAAGCGGAGAAACATTTTAAACTATAAACTATTATAAAATTTGATATCAAAACACTTGGTTTGTTTCACTAACGTTTTACTTATTATTCCGACTAGTTCCTGCTTCTAGCCATTATCAAGGACGATCATTCCAAATCCGTCTCGACGAACATAAAAAAGATTTTCTAAATAAAAAACAATCAACGGGTATGTCCAAACACTGCATCACAGCCGGTCATCTATACAACGACAATAATTTTAAAATATTGTATACAGGCAATAAAGGTCGTATACTGAATGTCAGAGAAGGCTTGGAGATAAATAAAGCAATAAAATCCGGAATACATGTGGTCAATGACAATGACAAGCTACCGATCTCCCCAATAATGAACGCCCGTATTACCTGATTTTGTATATAAATATCGTGTAAAAAAGTATTCTCTGTACATTCCTTGATAATGGCTAGAAGCCGAAACTAGTCGGAATAATAAGTAAAACGTTAGTGAAAAAAACCAAGTGTATTTATTTTAAATTTTATTTTAATCATGTTTCACCAAGTGATTAATGAGAACATTGTGAAAGATATTATAAACTATTAATTAAAACACTTGATAATCCTTTACTGATAATCACTAAATCGTCCCGATTTTATCGAAACAGTTCTAGTTTTCATTATTAGTCGCGATTTTATGCAGTTTGTTAATTTTTCACCCCAATTGTCCAGAAAAAGTGTTTATAGACACTAATATAATTTTTTTCTGGCATAAATATTAAATTAAAATCAACACCTCTGGCTTAATTGGATTCAGAATAATATCTAATATGATTTAATAAAGAAAACACTTCGTTAAATTTCACTAATATATTAGTGAAACTTAACCAAGTGTTTTCTTTATTGTTTTGGTTACTATTTACTGGTATTTTTCCTTGATTTCACCATTATGAAGAGCTGCTGATTTTTGAATGTAATTGCTTCTAATATCCAAGTAGCCTCTGAGTAGTTTGACGTTTCAGTTTGTAAAACATAAAAAGATGCCCCGTGTTCGTCGGCTTGCACAATATCATCATCTATGTAAATTTGAAAGGGGTCGCATTATTGGAATGCGAGAAGCGGGTTCTTCGTTTCGTGCTATTGCTGAAAGGGTAGGCCGTAGTGTATCGGTGATCGTACGCTGCTGGTCTAGATGGTCCGAAGCTGGGGAGAATCGACGTAGACTTGAATCAGGACGTCCAAGAAGCACCACTGGGCGTGAAGATCGAGCTCTTCGTCTTACAACTTTAAGGGACAGATTTACAACGTCGCGGGCATTGGGAAATGACTGTTTGGCTCTAAATGGCCAAAGAGTATCCATGGCTACTGTTTAGAGAAGAATCCGCAGTTTTGGTATAAGATCCTACCGTCCACAATTGTGTCTACCTCTTACTCCGCAGCATCGCAGAGCAAGACTTGATTGGTGCAGGGAAAGACAACATTGGACCCATGAATGGAATAACATTATCTTCAGCGATGAGTTTCGGTTCTGTTTATGGGCTCATGATGGTCGCAGAAGAGTGAGACGTCGACGCGGTGAACGCAGAATTTTACAATTTGCTGTTGAAAGACATACGGCTCTTACACAGGGAGTTATGGTTTGGGGGGCGATAGCATATGGTAGTCGGTCTCCTCTAGTTTTTTTTAGAAGCAAGTCTTAACGCGATTCGGTATATTGACATTTTACGGCCAGTGTTAGTGCCCTATGTAAATAGCTTGCAGAACCCCATTTTTCAGCAAGATAATGCTCGACCTACCACAGCGGCCATTACAAGACAGTTCTTTGATAGTGCCGAAATTAATTTGTTACCTTTGCCATCTCGTTCTCCAGATCTATCGCCAATAGAACATGTTTGGGACATGATAGGTGTTAGAATAAGTAACTTACAGCGCCCCGCTAACACTGTAATGGAACTTAGAGGTCAAATTATCGAAGTTTGGAGTGAAATACCCCAAGTCGATATTGACAGCCTGATTTCTAGCATGCCTCGACGTGTTAATGAGTGTTTGGGAAATCGTGGAGGCCCAACACATTATTAATTTTTATTCATTTGTTATTTTGTTTCTCAAGTTGATTTTTTGATCATCGATACAGTTCGTTTACATGATCAAATTGTGTAAATTTTATTAACATCGTGCAATAAATACTTAGTGTTCTGATTTTTCTGAAAGGCAGTTCATACAGGGTGTCCCTGAATGGTCTGTACAATGCTCTACCACATATTCTCTGAAACAAAATAAGACGATTTAACTAAACTTATCTCTATCCAAAAGTGGTTCCTAAGCCATCTACGAGGCCTCAAAGATATTTTTTTTCTTTTCATTATTTTTCAAATATTTTTATTTTGGAATTAGGTAAGAAAACCTAATTTGGCACATTTAATTACATTGATACCATGCACTTTTTGCGATATGTTTCTTTATCCTACGTTTAAAGTAAGTGGTCAAACTAGGACCATCGACTTCTTAAGATACCTAAATATTTTTATTCAACAGGTCAAATCGTAAGGAATACTTTTTTTCTGCAAGATCATTCAATTTTACGTATTTTTTGTCTCTTATAAAATTTTGCTATTTTCCCCACAAAAAAAATATTTTAATTTGTCAAAACAACAAAGAAATAAAATTCTAAAAAAAAACTGCTTCTTTATTTACAAAAATTGAAATTGAGACACCTGTGAAATTCAGTTATCGGTGATTTTGTAACAACGTCAGTCATGTACTCAATTAATGAATTAACTGATATTGTTTTAGTTTTTGGGTTTTGTGAAGGTAATGGCCGCAAATGTGTAAGAGTGTACAGTAAAGATTTCCAAATCGCCGAATACCAAACCATCAAACATTTGCTTTCGTAGAAAGGCGACTTCGAGAAACTGGCCGCTTAGAATACTCTGCGAGGGATTGTGTTAGAAGAAGCACTGTACGAACTGTGGACGTTGAAGAAGAGATCTTAGAACGAATAGATGAAGATCCATCTAAAAGTACCCGGCGTTTAGGTGCTGAACTAGGCGTATCTAAAAATGTTGTGCATAAGGTGTTTAAAGAGCAACTGCTATACCCATTTCACATTCAAAAAGTTCTAGAGCCAATGCCCCAGGATCACTATAAGCAACTTCAGTTTTGCCAATTTATTGTTAATAACCAAATTGACAATTTGAATTTCGCCAAGACAATTTTGTTTACATACGAAGCGGGTTTTACCCGAAGAGGTATAACAAATCTAAAAAATGAGCATGTTTATTCCGAAGACAATCCACATGCAACTAAAACCATGCATTTCCAACGGAAATTTAAAATAAATGTTTGGGCCGGTATAGTAAATGATATTACTGTAGGACCAGTAATTTTACCACAAAATTTAAACGGAGAACAGTACTTACAACATCTTCAGGAATTGCCAGTCTTACTGGAGGATGTGCCGCTTTTACTTAGGCGTGATATGTGGTTTATGCATGATGGGGCTCCACCTCATTTTACTTTACCAGTGCGTACTTTTTTAAACCAAAAGTATCCCGGTAAATAGATTGGGAGAGGCAATGACGCACCAGTGCCTTGGCCTCCACGTTCCCCGGATATCACCCCAATGGACTTTTTTTTGTGGGGAACTATTAAATCTATTGTTTATGGTAAGCCCATAAATACGCACGACGAATTATGGGCGCGAATACAGAATGCGTTTCAAACAGTTAAAAACAATGTTGGTGTTTTACAACGTGTCCATTTTAATTTTTTGCGACGTGTAAATTGTTGTATTGCTGAAAATGGCAATCAGTTTGAACATTTGTTGTGAAACTAATAAATTTGTGTTTATTGTTAGGTACCTATCTTTATTTCTACTTTGTGAATTGTTTTGAGAAGCAAAATATTGTTCATAATTTTATGACTTTTTTTGACAAATAAAAATATTTTTTGTGGTGAAAATAGCAAAATTTTATAAGAAACAAAAAATACGTAAAATTGAATGATCTTACAGAAAAGAAGTATTCCTTATGATTTGACCTGTTGAATAAAAATATTTAGGTA
The DNA here is from genome assembly GCA_932526585.2 of Philonthus cognatus. Lineage (NCBI taxonomy): Eukaryota > Metazoa > Arthropoda > Insecta > Coleoptera > Staphylinidae > Philonthus > Philonthus cognatus. The sequence goes on along the minus strand of CAKOBO020000014.1, from coordinate 1,390,675 downwards.
TCTTAAGAAGTCGATGGTCCTAGTTTGACCACTTACTTTAAACGTAGGATAAAGAAACATATCGCAAAAAGTGCATGGTATCAATGTAATTAAATGTGCCAAATTAGGTTTTCTTACCTAGTTCCAAAATAAAAATATTTAAAAATAATGAAAAAAAATAATATCTTTGAGGCCTTGTAGATGGCTTAGGAACCACTTATGGATAGAGATAAGTTTAGTTAAATCGTCTTATTTTGTTTCAGAGAATATGTGGTAGAGCGTTATACAGACCATTCGGGGACACCCTGTATAATTAATGTCAAGTTATAGTGTTGAAACGACTGTTTTTTTAGTTCAATAAAATGGGTCAATAAATAACAGAGTTATGGCGTTGGACGTTTTTTATCAAACGCCCGGTAATTAGAGGCTTATTTTAAACTGTTTTTGTGATTAATAATATATTTAATTATATTTGTACTACAGCTGGGAAGAATCCTCGTAAAAAGGATTCGTATCACGAATCCGAATCACCTAATATGATTCGAATCACGAATACTGGAATAAAGGATTCGTAAGAGATAAATATGATTCGAATCAATGATGTTTTTTCGAATCACGAGTACAAATCTTTCAAGAATAAATTTGATTTTATTATTTTTTTGCAACCATTAATATATAAATATCGTTACCAGTTGTTTCAACAAAAATATTCAAAACCTAATTAGTTATTATTAACACTGAACATCGTTGATATGTTAACAGACTAAATATCTGATTCCCTGTTACTCTGATTAAAGATGTATTTGTGTGTTTCTGGACTTCACTTCAAATCAGTGTTTTATACGCGTGGCACATGAAGTAAAATTTCGAGTTTAGAAAAGCCCAGAAAATTTGTCTCGGGTCGCTGCGCACGGGGCTTTTCTAAACTCGAAATTTTACTTCATGCTCAGCCTGGGATTGGAAAACACTTATTTAAATCTTCAAATTGAACTTTAAAAAAAACAAGGAATATCTAAAGATTTACAGAGAATAGGCTAAATTTGGAATACGTATACTTAATTTTGGTTGCTCCGAAGAAATATGATTAATTATAAACCATAATAAAGATAATAATTCATTCTCGTTAATTGATATTATACACAAAAGAAAAAACATGTATTTATAATCTTTCAGTAGAAATACGTTTTATGTTAAAAGAAGTAAACTATCCACCTTTCAGCTAGTAGTACAAGTTCTTTCTGCTAGCAGCAACCGTCCTTTTAGTAGTAGATGAAACAACTACTATTTTGTTCCTTCTACTATTACTAAGACTATCTGCAACTAGTTGTAATACAGGCTCCGTCTGCTGGTGGCAAGACACGATAAGCCAGCCATCTGAACTAGACGCTCTGTTAATAGCAGTAGTTCTTTCTGCTAGTAGCAATAGTGTTTTTTGCTATAAAAAAAACGACTGCTAGGTCTTTCTACTACTAGTAGTAGTACAGGCTCCATCTGCCGGTGGCAAGATTTGAAGCTAGATCCATCTGAATAAGAAGCCCTGTCTGTTAATAGCGATAGTTGTTTCTGCTAGTAGAAATAGCGTGTTCTGCTGAAGCATAAACGTTTCTATCAGTAGTAGTAGTTATTTCAGCTAGAAGTACAATTTATTTGTGCTAGTAGCGTTCGTCCTTTCAGTAGTAGAACGAAAAACTACTATTTTTTTTCCTTCTACTACGAGTAGGTCTTTCTACTACTAGTACGGACGGAACCTGTACTACAGGTTCCGTCTGCTGATGGCAAGACATCTGAAACTAGAACCATCTGAACCAGGAGCTCCGTTAACAGCGCTAGTTCTTTCTGCTGTAGTAATTCTTTTAGCTAGTAGCAGTTGTTCTCAAGACCGTAGCTGGGGGGGGGGATGTGGAGGTTCAACCCTCCCCCCCTGAAATTTTCAAAATAACTTTTGTATGTAAAAGCGGGACTGTAAGAGCAAAAATAATATTTTCTTCTAAGCCGCCTCACGACTTTTTTTATAACCCCCTCCGATTTTTTTTCTGGCTGCGGCCTTGGTTGTTCTTTCAGCTTAATAGTAGTTTTTTATTCTACTACCACTAGTTTTTGCTGCAACTAGTAGTAGTAGTAGTACAGGCTCCGTCTACGAAACTAGAAGCTCTGTCTGCTAAAGCGGCAGTTCTTTCTGCTAGTGGACAAATCGTTTTTAACTGAAAAAAAATAAACGTTACAGTTTGTAGTAGTGGTTCTTTCGGCTAATAGTACTTTGTAGTACTAGTACAGGCCTCGTCTGCTGGTAGCAAGATATCTGAAGCTACAACCATCTGATCTAGAAGTTCTGGCTAGTAATAGTGCTAGTTGTTTCTGCTAGTAGAACTAATATTTTCAGCAAAACAGCCTATTTTCTGTCAATCTTTAGATATTCTTTGTTTTTTTTTAAGTTCAATTCGAAGCATTAAACGAGTGTTTTCCACTCCCAGACTAAGCATGAAGTAAAATTTCGAGTTTTGAAAAGCCCCGTGAAAATTTGTCGAGGGTCGCGCAGCGACCCGAGACAAATTTTCTGGGCATTTCTAAACTCGAAATTTTACTTCATGCGCCACGCGTATAAAACACTGACTTAACGAGAAATTTAAAAACACACAATAGGCATTTTTCATGTTAATCCTCACAATTATTTCAAATTATTTTTGACGATTAAAATCCTTTCTTATAAATATTCGAATCCTTTTATAAATATTCGAATCCTCTTATAAGTATTCGAACCCTTTTATAAATATTTGAATCCCTTTATAAGGATTCGAATCACCTACATTTGGAATCGAGTACGAATCCTCTTAAAAATACGTAACGAATCCGAATCACGAATCCAGTTGAACTAAAGTATTCGAATGCCTCGTTTGAATCCTCTAAAAGGATTCGAATCCAGGATTTGAATCCTGACTGATTCGAATCCTGCCCAGCTCTGATTTGTACTTGACATGTGTAAAGAAGATATATTCTACAAACACTAATCAAGAGAAATAGCAATAAATATGTTAAAATATATTGACACGTTGACTTAATGACATGAAAAAACAGAAGAGGGTATTAGTATAAGAAAACAGACTTAGTTAATTTTTTAAAAAATCATATCTACTTATAAATAAAATTTTAAAGGAACGCGATTAATATTTATTATTTGCCCCGGGTCTCACATTTTCTCTGAAAGGCACACTCATTCGGTGAAATACACAATGTAATAATTAATCAACACAACATTTTCTGTAAATTAACTACATAATATATTATCAAATAAACACCGTAAATTATGCTCTCCGACGTTATTATTTACAAACACCGAAAATGATGTTATCTTTGTAACGCTTTCGAAATTTTTAATCAAACATTTTCCCTTAGGGTCTCGTTGTCGGTTTTACCTGTATGTGTATGTGTACAACGTTAACCCTTTTGATATTGCCTGGGCGTATCAAGACAACCTTAACATCTTCTAATTTAATTAGCCCGGGGGGTATTTATGGAGCGATTAATTCAGCACCTACATGCCCCCACTTTTATTGTTCCGAAAGGGGAAAAAGGTGAACGCTTTATGCCCTCCAACCCGAAACTCGTAAAATCCCCACGATAATATCCATTTAACATTCCCATAATAAATGTTAAGTTACAGAATGTAATTAATTATATAAAAAGAAATGGAATGTGAAGGAATGTTTTTTTTTCTGACATTTGTTGTTTTTTTAAAGCTTTAAGCGAGTGTTGTCCACTCCCAGACTAAGCATGAAGTATAATTTCGAGTTTAGAAAAGCGATGTGAAAATTTGTCGAGGGTCGCGCAGCGACCCGAGACAAATTTTCTGGGCTTTTCTAAACTCGAAATTTTACTTCATGCGCCACGCTTATAAAACACTGATTTAAAGTAAAGTTAAAAATATACTCCTTATAAATAGTTTCTTACTTTGTTAATAAAACTAAGTGATGTTTTCCAATACTTTTTCTGTTTTGTTTTGTTTGATCGATATATTTCATAATTTCGGAAATAACATATATACATAGGTTTAAATGCGCGAGCCCCCCATTAACCGGGATGAGCCATCTTCAAGACGCGTGAGCCCCCTCCCTCCCCGCCCCTATACAAATTTCTGGGTGCGCGCCTGTATCCGAAATAGTTGAACAATTTACAAACAGTGCATTATGTGTGTGTGTGATTTTTTTTATTATTACTATCCACAAAATACAATGAGTTAAAAACAAGCTTTAAATAAACAACATTTAATTTACACCGCGCATACCAGCACAATAATTTAACTAAAAATAAACACATTATTTATTTTAGAAATTTCAATTTCCTCTTTATTTGATTTGTTAAAACGCACCGCGCCCCACAGGCGAAAATTTAAAACCTGCATGCCGGCCGACAATTCTCTCGTGCCTGCCGGGCATCGTTCTCACCTCCACGGACCTTATCATTATTTTATCTGTTTCAATTACGCCCCGTGCTTTTTTCCCATCATTCGCACAAGGTGGGTAATTATCGAATTTACCGCGGCAATCGGGGCCCCATCAATTACCGTCCGCTTTTTGATTTTGGTTTGTAAATGGCACGAGAGAGGGATTATTAAAATGTTGTTTGATCAATTAAGGGATGTAGATGTGAATTATTGGTTATGAAGCGAGAGGGTGAAATAGCAATGATAGTGTGACGGGATTTATTAGATATAATTTTTATTACCCGGCGCATGCACCATTCTATTATCGTAATTATAATAATAATCTATTTTGTATTGTGGAGGCTTCTACTTCGATATACATGTTAATTTAACAATAAAACATGTATTACTTTGTTTGTATAGCACTTTTTTATTTTATGTGACTACGGCTTTGGCAACTTTAGTAAATGTGAGTTTAAGTAATTTATATGTACCTATATATTTCCATTTTGTTGTTATACATTTTCCGTAATACTGTAAAAAGGAGAAATCCGTAAATAAATAAATATATGTAGTGGTATAGTTCCAATTTCCACATCTACTAAATAATTCATATATAAATAGTGCAATTATGATTATTTTTTGTAAGCTCAAACGAAAGTGTTAGTTGAATCTAATCGAATAGAATATTTAAAATACAGATTTAACATTGGTTTTAGGTCTGTTTCGCATTTACAGAAACATTTTCAAAATTAAAATCAGACAAATATAGACAAATTAGCAGATTTATTGGTATTATTATTAAATTTCGTAGTATAATAAGGAAATATTAGGTACATGCTAAGTGGCTTAGAAGATCAATCTTATAACAAATTCACGTACGACCTAGTTCACAATGTTTCAAAGCCAACTCAATCGGGTTTTTAACTGAACACCTGATATTTAGTACACTGTGATTCAAACCAACTTATGTGTTGAGCTAGACAATTTTACCTGCCGAATTGACTTCAAATTAAGGGAATATGGTACTCTGGTAGTTTTAGAAGCATAGGTGTTGCAACAAATGCGGTACTATGCGGTGGGGTAGAGATGGAAGGAGAAAAGTGTGCTTGTGGTTGGGTGCGTAAGCCGAATGGTTCGGGTTGGAAATTAATCGTTGTTTTTGACTCTGTAGCTCGCTGGCGTGAACACCTTGCTCCCTATCGCTAGCTGCGCTCGCTACAGCTTTGCACGAGTTAAAAGTTGTGTTAGACGCAAAGAAGAGTAGACACAGCACACGTTGGATGAAAGGTTGAAATATTGTCGCGGTAGTGGGGATGCGGTGAATGGAGGAAGCAGTCCATATATTAAAAGGACTCTGTGGTGCTAGCTCTCGGATCGGTAACTGCTCGCTTCGCTTGTACTCAGCTCACTTCGCTTCCGCCGTTATAGCACTAGGCTTCGCCTCGTGCTGCGGTTATTGTGCAATGCTCGATCCCGGGCTAGACGGCCCCGGGTACTTTGGTTGTCGCAGCACTCGGCTGGCGCCTCGTGCTGCTATGACTGCTCGCTTCGCTCGTACTGTGCTCGCTTCGCTCGCTCGCCGTTGCAGCACTCGGCTTCACCTCGTGCTGCGGTTAGGGCGCAGAACTTGGCTGGCGCCTCGTTTTGCAATGCTCGATCCCGGGCTAGACGGACCCGGGTACTTCGGTTATCGCAGCACTCGGCTAGCGCCTCGTGCTGCTGTGACTGCTCGCTTCGTTCGCTCGCCGGTTAGGGTGCAGAACTCGGTTGGCGCCTCGTTCTGCATGCTCGATCCCGGGCCAGATGGACCCGAGTGCTTTGGTTGTCGCAGCACTCAGCTGGCGCCTCGTGCTGCTATGACTGCTCGCTTTGCTCGTACTCTGCTCTCTTTGCTCGTTTGCCGTTGCAGCACTCGGCTTCGCCTCGTGCTGCAGTTAGGGCTGCAACTTGGCTGGCGCCTCGTTCTGCAATTCTCGATCCCGGGTTAGACGGACCCGGGTACTTTGATTATCGCAGCACTCGGCTGGAGCCTCGTGCTGCTGTGACTGCTCGCTTCGCTCGTACTCTGCTCGCTTCACTCGCTCGCCGTTACAGCACTCGGCTTCGCCTCGTGCTGTCGTAGGGTGCAAAACTTGGCTCGCGCCTCGTTCTGCAAGCTCGATCCCAGCACTTCACTGGCGCCTCGTGCTTCTGTGACTGCTCGCTTCGCTTGCTCGCCGTTGCAGTACTCGGCTTCGCCTCGTGCTGCGGTTAGCGTGCAGAACCCGGCTAGAGCCTTGTTTTGCAAAGCTCGATCCAAATTTTCAGGCTTTTCTAAACTCGAAATTTTACTTTATGCTTAATCTGTGAGTGGAAACACTCCTTGGAAGCATCAAATTGGAGGCTTTTATAAAAGCAACGAATGTCTGAAAAATTACGACGAAAAATCGTAGTATGTATACCTTAACAAAAAAAAGTCCTGTATTATCAAAACGCATTAATGAATAATAATTTAATGTAATGAGAAACCAGGAATTTTATTCCAAAAACTTGGTTCCTGGACTATACAAATCTTAAGCCAAGTTTGTGACGTGTGTGACACATAAAAATCGACTTTTACATATTAAAATAATTGAGGGGCTCAGTGGAATAGCAGTACAAGTGACAGGAGATTATTTGTGTCAATTGGAGATATAGTTTAACTTTTTAAAAAAAATCTGTGGACGTTTCATCAATAATTTTGTATTTCATATTGAGAGATACACATATTCGATTGTACCATTTTTTCTATTACTAAATATTAATCTCATTTGTACTTCTTTGTACTACATTGTACTACTTTTCCACTGGGCCCCTCAATAAACTTATCTTGGGTTAGGAGATAAAACCTAGTTCGCATTTAATAAACCACTAATAATTATAAATCTTTTTCTATAATATTCATGAATCATTGCTTAAAAAAATCCATGTCTTTTTTTCATTTTCTCTACAATAGGATTTCATAAAGAGAATGCAATTCAATTAAGATTTATCTTTGCAAACAACTCCCCACAAAAGTTTGCTTTCAACGAACCGCACAGAGAGAAGAAAAACGAATAATATTTTCTTTCCATAGAGTGTGATGTATTATGTAAAAATAGTAACAAGAGTGCACCATTCATTATTATTCGCTGCTTATTTATCTCCTCGGATAGTTGTGCACTACAGGCCATTAATATTCCCACAAGTCTCTATTACGTTTATCCGATAGTGTGTAAATAGAACAATAATATCTCCCCCTACCCCTCGTTCTCCATTTCCGAACTAGACATTCATGATCCCCTAAGCGAGAAGGGATGGAGATAAGGGTGTCTCTGAGTGTGTATCTGTTGCTCGAGTTCGCATCTTATCTATAGTGTGTATATAAGACGGTTATTTTACTTATTATAATGTGTTTATAACTAATTAGCTTATTTTAATTATTAGGCAATCTATTAATTAGAAAATATGCAAGTAAAATTACAAATGCATAAAGTGGCATTAGTGATTTACTTAGTGGTTTTTAAATTCAATACTTTTTAACAGTTGCTAGAGAGAAGTTTAAAAATATAACGTTTTTATAAAAACAATAAGTACAGGAGGATGTGAGTTTAGCCTACAAGTGTATTTAAATAACGTGTGTCTATAAACTGTCGGCGTCCCAGTAGGTTCTGACTTCAGAAACATACGTCGTAATTAATTTCAGCACTGAAACATATAATTAAAAGTATTTGATGATGACTTTCTGCAAAAATTTAGTCTCATTGAGACAAGTCTCCAAATATTCATTGAAACAACTACTTCTCTTAACTACTTTCAATGAATATTTGGAGACTTGTCTCAATGAGACTACACTTTAGCAGAAATTCGATATTTATTTTAATTCGTCTTTATATTTTGTAAATATTCTGAAAACTATTGACAAACTCAATTTTTCTTTATGTTAAATGTTTTTTTTTATGTATTTGATGTTTCCAAGATTAACCGTTTTGTATGGCATAATCTAAGATATGTAATTTGTTTTTCAAGGCAACCAAGATGCCGACAGTTTATAGACATTCGTTTTAAAAAAAATATTATACATTCACTAAATGTTAAAGAAGGCATTTAGAAGCAAAGTGGTATAAGTACCAATTTAAAAAATGGAGTGCTTGCAAGGATAACAGTTTTTTTGTTAATTTGCTAAGAGATGTAGAACTTTCATTAATATGTATTGTTAACCAGTATATTTAAATCTAAATCTACATAACAATTCTGCTATTTTGTTTGTTAGTTTTAACATAACTTGAACATTAGAACTGGATTTCTCAATTTTTTATTAGTCCCTTACCCTTATGATATATATATTTATTTCCTTTTTTTTATTTAAATAAAAAAGTATGTAACATGTAAGTACGAGTATAATAAAGTAGGTGCAGCATTTACTGAACATTTTAACTATCTTGAAAATAATATTTTAAGTAATGGGGCGCTGTGCAGTCGCGGAGCGTATTATATATATAAAGGGTGGTGGCCCTAAGTGGGCTTGATACGGTGGAAAATTTAAAAGCAACAATAATTAACCGCCGCGCGCTTCGCCGAGTCGTAAACATGTCGCTTGTTGTTTTATCTCCGGGTTCACTTCTTGCGTCCGCCCGAGCGACCGGAAACCATGTCCGTAATTGCGTCCGGTCGGGCGTCGCGGCACTTTTTTTGTCACAGACCGCCAGCGTCCCGGATAATTCAATTTGCGGACTGAAAGAGAGAAAAACTTGGATAGTTTTTTTCGGAGTTATTTACACTTTAGCTATAGATGTGCCCGAGGCTTTCTCGATCTTAAAACGGACACACAGGCGTTGATTGGTACAAACAAACGTTTTTTTTCTTTAACTTGTGATTCTTTAACTTTTTGACTTGCAGCCAGAGTTGTTCCGAGTACAAGTAAAATGTACTCGAGTACTGAGTACAAATACTCTACGCAAAATGTACTCGAATACTAAGTACAAGTACCGAGTACAGAGTAGTTTAGTACTTATATGAGTACAGAGAGGCGTTGATTGGTACAAACACAGTAGGGTATATTAACAGATCCCCGACCCACCACAACACCACAACACCACAGTGGTCCAGCGGTCCAGCCTCCCAGCATCCAGCATCCCCCTCCCAGCATCCTCCGCAGATTCATCCCCCGAGATGAGCATCCCCCTCCCAGCATCCCCCGCATATTCATCCCCCGAGATGAGCATCCCCCTCCCAGCATCCCCCGCAGATTCATCCCCCGAGATGAGCATCCCCCTCCCAGCATCCCCCTCCCAGCATCCCCCGCAGATTCATCCCCCTCCCAGCATCCCCCGCAGATTCATCCCCCTCCCAGCATCCCCCGCAGATTCATCCCCCTCCCAGCATCAACCGCAGATTTATCCCCCGAGATGAGCATCCCCCTCCCAGCATCCCTCCACAGATTCATCTTCTGAGATTAGCATCCACCACAGATTCATCCCCCGAGATTAGCATCCACCACAGATTCTTCTTCCGAGATTAGCATTTACCACATCAACGCCATCTAGTGGAGAAAAGCGCAACTATGAAAATGTAAGTATACATTAGCGCCATCTAGCGGCTTAAAGCACAACTATGAAAATGTAAGTATACATCAGCGCCATCTAGCGGCCTAAAGCACAACTATGAAAATGTAAGTATACATCAGCGCCATCTAGCGGCCTAAAGCACAACTATGAAAATGTAAGTATACAGCAACGCCATCTAAGAACAAACTTTCATGACGCACGTTCAAACTAATATTAGAAATTTGTTAGGGACTTGCTAAAATATTTCAAGGACAATTATGCATTAATGACACTCGAAAGTTACATAAAATAAAAATTTTCCATGACGCATGTTCGAGTTAATTTTTGAAATTTAGTAGGTAGGCACTTGATAAAATATATTGAAGGACAGTTCTGCATTAATGACGCTGGAAAGTTACAGGAAATGAGAACCTTATATTCCTTATTTGAAAGCATAAATCTATTAAAAGCGCTAATGATATCAATTTCATAGTAATGAGTTATTGGAAAGCTACAAAAATTGAACATTTTATGCCATTGAAGTTTAAAAATGAAAGTAATGATTCATTTCTAATGTATTGGAAATTTTCTATTATGTGAATAATGGTAATGACGACACATCACTTAAGCTTGTAATTAGTCAAATATTCAAAATAACATAATATTCCTTCTTTTACATTCGAGCCTTCGTACAGTGAACAAGTTGTCATTATTGTTGAGTCTATCTATAATCGTGAAAGTAAGTACCAACATTATTTAATAATATTTACCGACTGCACTACTATACAAGTTACCCCCATGAGGGATTTTATATTGTTCTATATTTTTTTCTGAGCAGAACAATACTACGTTTCGAATTTTATTGATCATAGGAAGTATATATTATTCATTTAATAAGGATTTTTTAACGAGACATTGAAAAATATATCTTTTATCATTTGATCATGATTTCATATGGGAATAATAAATTTTAATTTTAAAATCAGTCGTCAATGATATTGTTTATTATTACAATATACCTATTTATTGATATTTGCTTAATATTTTTCACTTAAATTAACAACATCTATGTAAAGTGGCTCCGTATAGCGTAAATGAATTTATTCAATTTAGATAGAAACTAAATAGTAGTATATAAATTATATGCAAAACATAAACACCCTGTATATTAGTCAAGTGTTTTAATATTAACATAAATTAAACATTATTATTATTGCAGATGTTCGTCTGTGGCAAATGTAATACAACCTTCACAAGGGTTGACAGCCTTACAAGACATGGTAATTGCACTAATACCATATCAACTAAATGTCCAATATGTGATTACCATTCCCCTAGAAGAGACGCGATTATTCGTCATTTAAAAAGTAAGCATGAGTATACGACCGAGATGATATCAGCTGCGCTCCCCAAGGCATCCAGAAAACGCCAACTCCAAGGAGATGAGTCACATTCTGGGAACCAACCACAGCCAAGCACATCAAAAAAAGCGTGCGGGGAGAAGAACGCAGATGATAATTCAAGGTCGTGCGATTTATGTCAGCTAACATTTGACACGGCAATGAAATTTGCCGGACATCTGCGTTCACAAAAACATAGAAACAAGCTGGGGCGACCTGTCGGAGATGGTGTCGTGGAAGTAGCTGGATGCTTCAAAAGAAGAATTGGTGCCTTCAGAATCAACGCGGAAGATGATAATGTCACGGATATTCCATCATTTCTGAACAGCTGTAAAAGCAAAGTTGTTAAGCTAGTTCGAGATAAACAGAAATTATTCACTACTATTAAATTCGCATGTGAGCTTTTTGCACATTTTATAAAATCTTGCGGAAGTGATGATGATAATATTAGTGAATTGAAATCATTTAATTGTAAATATATTATCGTGAATGATAACACCGATATCAACACCTTATATGATGGAATATCTGCGATTATAAAAACAAAGACCGAGGAATTATAGGTAATAAAGTTTTCATCACATTATAAAAGAAAAATGATTCATATTAGTATTGAAAAGTTTTAGTTTAAAATAAATAAAATCTCAAGATTTGCTTGATATATATATATATATATATATATATATATATATATATATATATATATATATTTAATCCGGCTATTGTACACAAATAAAAAAAAACAGAATGAAAAAACTGATTGTTATTAAGTTAAATGAGAATGAAGTGACAGTTATGCTTATATTAAACTATAATATTTATTCGTAGGAAACGGGTAGCGGTTGGACGTTTGCAGCAGTGTCTCACCTAGATGTAAATATGGCTAAATATACACCTATAGCAGGATCCAGCTATATTGATTTACCAAGTAAGACAAAAAAAATATATTTTAGCAACTTAATTATTAAATTACATTTAATTTGTTTATTGAATGATATCGTTTATCTAATTTTAATTTATTTATCAATTTTTCATATGATTATTTAATTTTAACTTATTTTTTTCAGAGCAAATTAAGGCAAAGAAAGCCTGCATCAACATTATGAATGATGATGAGATGTGTTTAGCCTGGTGTATCACTGCAGCCCTCCATCCAACGTCTGAACATTCAGATCGTATAACACAGTACCCACATTTCTCATCCGCATTAAATTTAACGGGGATCAACTTTCCGTGCAAGTTGAGAGATTTAACTAAAATTGAAAATTTAAACAATCTAAGTTTAAATGTGTACGGATTGGAATATTGTTCGGACACTAGCATGTATAATGTTGTAGGCCCCATTTATTTTACTAAAAATAAGCGTCCCACACACATTAATTTATTATTGATTGAAGAGGGAAGTAAATCTCACTTCGTATTAATTAAAAATATGTCCAAATTACTTTCCAGTCAGATCAGTAAAAATCATCACAAAACATATTTGTGTGATGGGTGCTTAACATTTTTCAATTCAGAAGAAAAGTTAATTGAACATACACAATATGATTGTAATAACGTGTATACAATCATGCCGACTTCCGAGTTGAAAAAGAATAAAACGGGGGACATGGTGCCAGGCAATATTTCCAAATTTGAAAATTTTCAAAAACGTATGAAAGTTCCATTTGCTATTTATGCGGATTTTGAATGCATTTTAGAACCTATTCAGACATGTAAACCAATGAATCCAATTCAATCAGACATGACACATATACATTCACCGTACAGTTTCGCATACAAAATTAAATGTTCATTTGACAGTTCATTAGATAAAACTGAAATCTATACAGGAAAAGACTGTTCAAAAATATTTATAGACCGACTTACTGCTAACGTTCACCGACTTTATAACAACCACTTAAAACAAATAATTCCAATGCATAAATTGACTGACATAGAGCAATTCTCATTCAATAGTGCAGTTAAATGTCATATTTGTGAGGGAGAATTAATACCTGCTGAAAAAGTTGCAGATCATTGCCACTTAACAGGAAAGTTTGTTGGTGCCGCTCACTCGAATTGTAATTTAAATTATAAAATACCAAATTTCATACCCATATTTTTCCATAATTTGAGCGGGTATGATTCACATCTATTTATTAAAGAACTTGCGTGTGATAGCAATGATATTGATATTATTCCGCAAAATAAAGAAAAATATATTTCATTTACGAAATCGATTAAAGTTGATGAATATATTAATAAGAAAGGTGTGAAACATAGCCGCTTCACAAAATTAAGGTTCTTAGATAGTTTTAGATTTATGGCTAGTTCATTAGATAAATTAGCTGCAAATCTAAACCGCGATCAATTGTTTGAAATTTCCCGTTTTTGTAAATCAGAAGATGAATTTAAGTTATTAACTAGAAAGGGCGTTTTCCCATATGAATATATGGATTCTATTGAGCGACTCCAAGAGACAGAATTACCTCCCAAAAAGTCATTTTATAGCTCCCTCACAGATAGTGATATTAAATTAGAAGATTATGAGCATGCACAAAGAGTATGGAATCAATTTAAATGTAATAATATGGGAGATTATTCAAACTTATATCTAATGACCGACATACTCCTCTTGACGGATATATTTGAAACATTCCGATCTGTATGTATTAAAACATACGGTTTAGACCCCGCACAATATTTTACTGCACCAGGTCTAAGTTGGGATGCTATGCTCAAATGCACGAAAATTGAATTGGAATTGCTATCTGACATCGACATGCATCATTTTATTAGGAAGGGTATAAGAGGCGGCATTTTTCAATGCTCTCTCCGCTATGCTCAATCTAATAATAAGTATATGCAAGACTATGACGTCACAAAGCCCAGCTCATATCTAGCTTATTGGGATGCCAATAATTTATATGGATGGGCAATGTCACAATATTTGCCGTACAAGGGATTTAGATGGTTATCGTAAAACGAAATAAAAAATTTAAATGTCGCGAGTATACCTGATGAGTCATCAATAGGATATATTTTAGAAGTTGATTTAGAATACCCCCAAAATTTGCATGATATACATAATGATTTACCTTTTTTGGCTGAAAATATGGATCCACCCGGATCAAAATTCAAAAATTGTAAATTAATGCCATCATTGAACAATAAGTTTAAATACATTCTCCATTACAGAAATTTAAAACAGGTTTTGTCGCATGGTTTAAAATTAAATAAAATTCATCGAGTAATAGCTTTCCAACAATTAGATTTTCTCAAAAAATATATAGATTTAAATACGACCATGCGTCAGGCAGCTAAAAATGATTTTGAAAAAGATTTTTATAAGCTAATGAACAACTCAGTTTTTGGAAAAACTATGGAGAATGTTGATAAACGAGTTGACGTTAAATTGATAACTCATTGGGACGATATCGGTAAAAGACGCGGCGCTCAGAGCTTAATTGCAAAACTTAATTTTAAATCGGTATCAATATTTAGCGAAAATCTTGCAGCTATTCAATTAGAACGATTAAAAGTTACTTATGACAAACCAATCTATATTGGTTTTTCTGTATTAGATTTATCAAAACTTTTAATGTACGATTTTTATTATAGCTTTTTAAAACCCATGTACGGTGATAATGTGACTCTATGTTACATGGATACCGACAGTCTGACACTATCAATTCAAACAGATGACATTTATCTCGACATGCACCAGCATCTCAACAAATTTGACACATCAAACTTTCAACCTAATAATATTTACGGTATACCTCTACAAAACAAGGCTGTATTAGGTCTAATGAAAGATGAGAATGCTGGTGCAATCATGACAGAGTTTGTTGGTTTGCGTGCTAAAATGTATGCAAACCGTGTAAATAGAAAGTGGAACAAAAAAGCTAATGGCGTAAAAAAATATGTAGTATCAAATCATATTTCGGGCGATGATTACAAAAATTGTTTATTTAATGCTGAATTAGTTTTCAAAAACCAAAATTCATTTAAAACAATTAAACATTCTATTCACTCCATCACACAAAATAAATTATCATTATCATCAAAGGATGATAAACGTTATATTTGTGAAAATGGGGTGAACACATTAGCTAATAATTTTTACACATTTAGCTTTTTTTTATCAGTTTTAGATAATTCTCTCAATTTACTTTAACAAAAGTCGCATATTTAGTATTAATTACTCATATTATTTGTATATATTCAACGTATATGCTATCTTATTTAAATGATTCAATTTACATCATACATCATAATCTAATTTATTTGGATATATTCATCTTATTTATATGACATCTGTACAGTTCTGAGGTTGGTTTTCCCCACGAGGTTTTTTCCCAATCTCTTGTTATGATAAGAAGTTAATATCATAATTTAATTAATTATGGTGGATTCCTTATTACAGCAAGGCGAATGTCATGAACTTAGCAATAATAATAACTGACGAATAAAACATAATTCGTGAAACCAACAACAATTATTTTATTTATGAAACTTTCTTTTCTAAACTCAAAGTGAATCCACTAAATAGTTAAAAAAGGTCAGTTTTGATCTAACTCACTGGAGATATTTAAAAATAAACAACAAAAAAAAGCATACATTTATAGTTTATTTTATTTTAAAGAAATCTTAAATACTATATTAAAGAATAAGAAAAATATCAATAAAAAAATAAATAAATAAAAGCGTCTCTCAGCCTGTCTCTCAGCAAATAAAGGCGTCTCTCAGTCTGTCTCTCAGCACATAAAAGAGTCTCTCAGCCTGTCTCTCAGCACATAAAAGCGTCTCTCAGTCTGTCTCTCAGCACATAAAAGCGTCTCTCAGTCTGTCTCTCAGCACATAAAAGCGTCTCTCAGTCTGTCTCTCAGCACATAAAAGAGTCTCTCAGCCTGTCTCTCAGCACATAAAAGCGTCTCTCAGCCTATCTAAAGCAAATAAAGGCGTCTCTCAGCCTGTCTCTTAGCAAATACAAGCGTCTCTCAGCACATAAAAGCGTCTCTCAGCGTATAAAAGTATCTCTTTAAAGTACTATTTCAATCTCGAAGAGAGAAACATGGGGATCATTTTCAATAATAAAAACAAACATTGCACTAATTTGACAATACCAATAAATACTTCATTAAAGTGGTACAATAATGAGGATGAAAAATTAAATTGTGAGGCTGATCGTATTAGATATGATATTCCAGACTACATTAAACCTTTAAATGAAGACCCTGGAGCGATATGCAAAATGGAAAAGAATCAAGAAAATATAGATAATGATGAAGATACGTGTACATTTCCAAAGGAAAAAGAAGATACCTTGCAAGTTCCAACTAATAATTCAAAAACTCATTCATTCAGCCATAGACAGTTTCGTAGGCGTTGTGTAAATTGTTATAATATACTCGTCAACGAATATGGAAGAAGAACTGCTCAAAGAAAATGTACAAACGTGAAATCATACTGTATTGAATGTAACAAAACATTTTGTATTCCATGTTTTAATAAAATACACGTAATATAACTAATTATAATGTTTTAATGAAATCCTTTACACAAGCTGTGGTTAGTAGATAAACATCAGTAGGTACAATACATTAATTTCCACTCCCAGACTAAGCATGAAGTAAAATTTCGAGTTTAGAAAAGCATCGAGGGTCGCGCGCGACCCTCGACAAATTTTCACAGGGCTTTTCTAAACTCGAAATTTTACTTCATGCTTAGTCTGGGAGTGGAAATTAATGTATTGTACCTACTGATGTTTATCTACTAACCACAGCTTGTGTAAAGGATTTCATTAAAACATTATAATTAGTTATATTACGTGTATTTTATTAAAACATGGAATACAAAATGTTTTGTTACATTCAATACAGTATGATTTCACGTTTGTACATTTTCTTTGAGCAGTTCTTCTTCCATATTCGTTGACGAGTATATTATAACAATTTACACAACGCCTACGAAACTGTCTATGGCTGAATGAATGAGTTTTTGAATTATTAGTTGGAACTTGCAAGGTATCTTCTTTTTCCTTTGGAAATGTACACGTATCTTCATCATTATCTATATTTTCTTGATTATTTTCCATTTTACATATCGCTCCAGGGTCTTCATTTAAAGGTTTAATGTAGTCTGGAATATCATATCTAATACGATCAGCCTCACAATTTAATTTTTCATCCTCATTATTGTACCACTTTAATGAAGTATTTATTGGTATTGTCAAATTAGTGCAATGTTTGTTTTTATTATTGAAAATGATCCCCATGTTTCTCTCTTCGAGATTGAAATAGTACTTTAAAGAGATACTTTTATACGCTGAGAGACGCTTTTATGTGCTGAGAGACGCTTGTATTTGCTAAGAGACAGGCTGAGAGACGCTTTTATGTGCTAAGACACAGGCTGAGAGACGCTTTTATGTGCTGAGAGACAGGCTGAGAGACTCTTTTATGTGCTGAGAGACAGACTGAGAGACGCTTTTATGTGCTGAGAGACAGACTGAGAGACGCTTTTATGTGCTGAGAGACAGACTGAGAGACGCTTTTATGTGCTGAGAGACAGGCTGAGAGACTCTTTTATGTGCTGAGAGACAGGCTGAGAGACGCTTTTATGTGCTGAGAGACAGGCTGAGAGACGCTTTTATGTGCTGAGAGACAGACTGAGAGACGCTTTTATGTGCTGAGAGACAGGCTGAGAGACTCTTTTATGTGCTGAGAGACAGACTGAGAGACGCTTTTATGTGCTGAGAGACAGGCTGAGAGACTCTTTTATGTGCTGAGAGACAGACTGAGAGACGCTTTTATGTGCTGAGAGACAGACTGAGAGACGCTTTTATGTGCTGAGAGACAGGCTGAGAGACGCTTTTATGTGCTGAGAGACAGGCTGAGAGACTCTTTTATGTGCTGAGAGACAGACTGAGAGACGCTTTTATGTGCTGAGAGACAGGCTGAGAGACTCTTTTATGTGCTGAGAGACAGACTGAGAGACGCTTTTATGTGCTGAGAGACAGGCTGAGAGACGCTTTTATGTGCTGAGAGACAGGCTGAGAGACTCTTTTATGTGCTGAGAGACAGACTGAGAGACGCCTTTATTTGCTGAGAGACAGGCTGAGAGACGCTTTTATTTATTTATTTTTTTATTGATATTTTTCTTATTCTTTAATATAGTATTTAAGATTTCTTTAAAATAAAATAAACTATAAATGTATGCTTTTTTTTGTTGTTTATTTTTAAATATCTCCAGTGAGTTAGATCAAAACTGACCTTTTTTAACTATTTAGTGGATTCACTTTGAGTTTAGAAAAGAAAGTTTCATAAATAAAATAATTGTTGTTGGTTTCACGAATTATGTTTTATTCGTCAGTTATTATTATTGCTAAGTTCATGACATTCGCCTTGCTGTAATAAGGAATCCACCATAATTAATTAAATTATGATATTAACTTCTTATCATAACAAGAGATTGGGAAAAAACCTCGTGGGGAAAACCAACCTCAGAACTGTACAGATGTCATATAAATAAGATGAATATATCCAAATAAATTAGATTATGATGTATGATGTAAATTGAATCATTTAAATAAGATAGCATATACGTTGAATATATACAAATAATATGAGTAATTAATACTAAATATGCGACTTTTGTTAAAGTAAATTGAGAGAATTATCTAAAACTGATAAAAAAAAGCTAAATGTGTAAAAATTATTAGCTAATGTGTTCACCCCATTTTCACAAATATAACGTTTATCATCCTTTGATGATAATGATAATTTATTTTGTGTGATGGAGTGAATAGAATGTTTAATTGTTTTAAATGAATTTTGGTTTTTGAAAACTAATTCAGCATTAAATAAACAATTTTTGTAATCATCGCCCGAAATATGATTTGATACTACATATTTTTTTACGCCATTAGCTTTTTTGTTCCACTTTCTATTTACACGGTTTGCATACATTTTAGCACGCAAACCAACAAACTCTGTCATGATTGCACCAGCATTCTCATCTTTCATTAGACCTAATACAGCCTTGTTTTGTAGAGGTATACCGTAAATATTATTAGGTTGAAAGTTTGATGTGTCAAATTTGTTGAGATGCTGGTGCATGTCGAGATAAATGTCATCTGTTTGAATTGATAGTGTCAGACTGTCGGTATCCATGTAACATAGAGTCACATTATCACCGTACATGGGTTTTAAAAAGCTATAATAAAAATCGTACATTAAAAGTTTTGATAAATCTAATACAGAAAAACCAATATAGATTGGTTTGTCATAAGTAACTTTTAATCGTTCTAATTGAATAGCTGCAAGATTTTCGCTAAATATTGATACCGATTTAAAATTAAGTTTTGCAATTAAGCTCTGAGCGCCGCGTCTTTTACCGATATCGTCCCAATGAGTTATCAATTTAACGTCAACTCGTTTATCAACATTCTCCATAGTTTTTCCAAAAACTGAGTTGTTCATTAGCTTATAAAAATCTTTTTCAAAATCATTTTTAGCTGCCTGACGCATGGTCGTATTTAAATCTATATATTTTTTGAGAAAATCTAATTGTTGGAAAGCTATTACTCGATGAATTTTATTTAATTTTAAACCATGCGACAAAACCTGTTTTAAATTTCTGTAATGGAGAATGTATTTAAACTTATTGTTCAATGATGGCATTAATTTACAATTTTTGAATTTTGATCCGGGTGGAACCATATTTTCAGCCAAAAAAGGTAAATCATTATGTATATCATGCAAATTTTGGGGGTATTCTAAATCAACTTCTAAAATATATCCTATTGATGACTCATCAGGTATACTCGCGACATTTAAATTTTTTATTTCGTTTTCCGATAACCATCTAAATCCCTTGTACGGCAAATATTGTGACATTGCCCATCCATATAAATTATTGGCATCCCAATAAGCTAGATATGAGCTGGGCTTTGTGACGTCATAGTCTTGCATATACTTATTATTAGATTGAGCATAGCGGAGAGAGCATTGAAAAATGCCGCCTCTTATACCCTTCCTAATAAAATGATGCATGTCGATGTCAGATAGCAATTCCAATTCAATTTTCGTGCATTTGAGCATAGCATCCCAACTTAGACCTGGTGCAGTAAAATATTGTGCGGGGTCTAAACCGTATGTTTTAATACATACAGATCGGAATGTTTCAAATATATCCGTCAAGAGGAGTATGTCGGTCATTAGATATAAGTTTGAATAATCTCCCATATTATTACATTTAAATTGATTCCATACTCTTTGTGCATGCTCATAATCTTCTAATTTAATATCACTATCTGTGAGGGAGCTATAAAATGACTTTTTGGGAGGTAATTCTGTCTCTTGGAGTCGCTCAATAGAATCCATATATTCATATGGGAAAACGCCCTTTCTAGTTAATAACTTAAATTCATCTTCTGATTTACAAAAACGGGAAATTTCAAACAATTGATCGCGGTTTAGATTTGCAGCTAATTTATCTAATGAACTAGCCATAAATCTAAAACTATCTAAGAACCTTAATTTTGTGAAGCGGCTATGTTTCACACCTTTCTTATTAATATATTCATCAACTTTAATCGATTTCGTAAATGAAATATATTTTTCTTTATTTTGCGGAATAATATCAATATCATTGCTATCACACGCAAGTTCTTTAATAAATAGATGTGAATCATACCCGCTCAAATTATGGAAAAATATGGGTATGAAATTTGGTATTTTATAATTTAAATTACAATTCGAGTGAGCGGCACCAACAAACTTTCCTGTTAAGTGGCAATGATCTGCAACTTTTTCAGCAGGTATTAATTCTCCCTCACAAATATGACATTTAACTGCACTATTGAATGAGAATTGCTCTATGTCAGTCAATTTATGCATTGGAATTATTTGTTTTAAGTGGTTGTTATAAAGTCGGTGAACGTTAGCAGTAAGTCGGTCTATAAATATTTTTGAACAGTCTTTTCCTGTATAGATTTCAGTTTTATCTAATGAACTGTCAAATGAACATTTAATTTTGTATGCGAAACTGTACGGTGAATGTATATGTGTCATGTCTGATTGAATTGGATTCATTGGTTTACATGTCTGAATAGGTTCTAAAATGCATTCAAAATCCGCATAAATAGCAAATGGAACTTTCATACGTTTTTGAAAATTTTCAAATTTGGAAATATTGCCTGGCACCATGTCCCCCGTTTTATTCTTTTTCAACTCGGAAGTCGGCATGATTGTATACACGTTATTACAATCATATTGTGTATGTTCAATTAACTTTTCTTCTGAATTGAAAAATGTTAAGCACCCATCACACAAATATGTTTTGTGATGATTTTTACTGATCTGACTGGAAAGTAATTTGGACATATTTTTAATTAATACGAAGTGAGATTTACTTCCCTCTTCAATCAATAATAAATTAATGTGTGTGGGACGCTTATTTTTAGTAAAATAAATGGGGCCTACAACATTATACATGCTAGTGTCCGAACAATATTCCAATCCGTACACATTTAAACTTAGATTGTTTAAATTTTCAATTTTAGTTAAATCTCTCAACTTGCACGGAAAGTTGATCCCCGTTAAATTTAATGCGGATGAGAAATGTGGGTACTGTGTTATACGATCTGAATGTTCAGACGTTGGATGGAGGGCTGCAGTGATACACCAGGCTAAACACATCTCATCATCATTCATAATGTTGATGCAGGCTTTCTTTGCCTTAATTTGCTCTGAAAAAAATAAGTTAAAATTAAATAATCATATGAAAAATTGATAAATAAATTAAAATTAGATAAACGATATCATTCAATAAACAAATTAAATGTAATTTAATAATTAAGTTGCTAAAATATATTTTTTTTGTCTTACTTGGTAAATCAATATAGCTGGATCCTGCTATAGGTGTATATTTAGCCATATTTACATCTAGGTGAGACACTGCTGCAAACGTCCAACCGCTACCCGTTTCCTACGAATAAATATTATAGTTTAATATAAGCATAACTGTCACTTCATTCTCATTTAACTTAATAACAATCAGTTTTTTCATTCTGTTTTTTTTTATTTGTGTACAATAGCCGGATTAAATATATATATATATATATATATATATATATATATATATATATATATATATATCAAGCAAATCTTGAGATTTTATTTATTTTAAACTAAAACTTTTCAATACTAATATGAATCATTTTTCTTTTATAATGTGATGAAAACTTTATTACCTATAATTCCTCGGTCTTTGTTTTTATAATCGCAGATATTCCATCATATAAGGTGTTGATATCGGTGTTATCATTCACGATAATATATTTACAATTAAATGATTTCAATTCACTAATATTATCATCATCACTTCCGCAAGATTTTATAAAATGTGCAAAAAGCTCACATGCGAATTTAATAGTAGTGAATAATTTCTGTTTATCTCGAACTAGCTTAACAACTTTGCTTTTACAGCTGTTCAGAAATGATGGAATATCCGTGACATTATCATCTTCCGCGTTGATTCTGAAGGCACCAATTCTTCTTTTGAAGCATCCAGCTACTTCCACGACACCATCTCCGACAGGTCGCCCCAGCTTGTTTCTATGTTTTTGTGAACGCAGATGTCCGCAAATTTCATTGCCGTGTCAAATGTTAGCTGACATAAATCGCACGACCTTGAATTATCATCTGCGTTCTTCTCCCCGCACGCTTTTTTTGATGTGCTTGGCTGTGGTTGGTTCCCAGAATGTGACTCATCTCCTTGGAGTTGGCGTTTTCTGGATGCCTTGGGGAGCGCAGCTGATATCATCTCGGTCGTATACTCATGCTTACTTTTTAAATGACGAATAATCGCGTCTCTTCTAGGGGAATGGTAATCACATATTGGACATTTAGTTGATATGGTATTAGTGCAATTACCATGTCTTGTAAGGCTGTCAACCCTTGTGAAGGTTGTATTACATTTGCCACAGACGAACATCTGCAATAATAATAATGTTTAATTTATGTTAATATTAAAACACTTGGACTAATATACAGGGTGTTTATGTTTTGCATATAATTTATATACTACTATTTAGTTCTATCTAAATTGAATAAATTCATTTACGCTATACGGAGCCACTTTACATAGATGTTGTTAATTTAAGTGAAAAATATTAAGCAAATATCAATAAATAGGTATATTGTAATAATAAACAATATCATTGACGACTGATTTTAAAATTAAAATTTATTATTCCCATATGAAATCATGATCAAATGATAAAAGATATATTTTTCAATGTCTCGTTAAAAAATCCTTATTAAATGAATAATATATACTTCCTATGATCAATAAAATTCGAAACGTAGTATTGTTCTGCTCAGAAAAAAATATAGAACAATATAAAATCCCTCATGGGGGTAACTTGTATAGTAGTGCAGTCGGTAAATATTATTAAATAATGTTGGTAACTTACTTTCACGATTATAGATAGACTCAACAATAATGACAACTTGTTCACTGTACGAAGGCTCGAATGTAAAAGAAGGAATATTATGTTATTTTGAATATTTGACTAATTACAAGCTTAAGTGATGTGTCGTCATTACCATTATTCACATAATAGAAAATTTCCAATACATTAGAAATGAATCATTACTTTCATTTTTAAACTTCAATGGCATAAAATGTTCAATTTTTGTAGCTTTCCAATAACTCATTACTATGAAATTGATATCATTAGCGCTTTTAATAGATTTATGCTTTCAAATAAGGAATATAAGGTTCTCATTTCCTGTAACTTTC
>CAKOBO020000013.1:15000-41653 GCA_932526585.2 Philonthus cognatus | reverse complement strand
CACCACCACCCACACCCCACACACCCCACACCACACCCACCACCACACCACACCCACACCCACCCCCACACACCCCACACCCCACACACCCCCCCACCACACCCCCACCCCACCCACACCCACACCCCCACACCCACCCACACCACCCACACCCCACACCCACACACACCCACACCCACACCCCCACCACCACACCACCACACACACCCACACCCACCACACACCACCCACACCCACACACACACACACCCCACACACCCCCACCCACACCACACCCCCACCCACACACACACACACTCACCCACACACACACCCACCACACACACCCACACCCACACACCCCACACCCACACACCCACACACACCCACACACACCCACACCCACACACCACACCCACACACACACCACACCCACACACACACCACACACACACACACACCCACACACACACACACACACACACACACCACACACACACACACACTCACACACACCACACACACACACACACACACCCACACACACCACACACACCACACACACACACACCCACACACCCACACCACACACCCACACACACCACGCACCCACACACACCACACACCCCACACACCACACACACCACGCACCCACACACACCACCCCACACACACACACCCACACCACACACCCACACACACACACACCACACACACACACACACACCACACACACACACACACACACACACACACACACACACACACACACACACACACACACACACACACACACACACACACACACACACACACACACACACACACACACACACACACACACACACACACACACACACACACACACACTCACACACACACACACACACACACACACCCACACACACACACACACACACTCACACCACACACACACACACACACACACACACACACACACACACTCACACACACACACACACACACTCACACACACACACACACACACCACACACACACACACACACACTCACACCACACACACACACACACACTCACACACACACACACACACACACACACACACACACACACACACACACACACACACACACACACACCACACACACACACACACACACTCACACACACACACACACACACTCACACACACACACACACACACTCACACACACACACACACACACTCACACACACACACACACACTCACACACACACACACACACACTCACACACACACACACACACTCACACACACACACACACACACTCACACACACACACACACACACTCACACACACACACACACACACTCACACACACACACACACACACTCACACACACACACACACACACTCACACACACACACACACACACTCACACACACACACACACACACTCACACACACACACACACACACTCACACACACACACACACACACTCACACACACACACACACACACTCACACACACACACACACACACTCACACACACACACACACACACTCACACACACACACACACACACTCACACACACACACACACACACACTCACACACACACACACACACACTCACACACACACACACACACACACTCACACACACACACACACACACACTCACACACACACACACACACACTCACACACACACACACACACACACACACTCACACACACTCACACTCACACACACTCACACTCACACACACTCACACTCACACACACTCACACTCACACACACTCACACTCACACACACTCACACTCACACACACTCACACTCACACACACTCACACTCACACACACTCACACTCACACACACACACACTCACACTCACACACACACACACTCACACACACACACACTCACACACACTCACACTCACACACACTCACACTCACACACACTCACACTCACACACACTCACACTCACACACACTCACACTCACACACACTCACACTCACACACACTCACACTCACACACACTCACACTCACACACACTCACACTCACACACACTCACACTCACACACACTCACACTCACACACACTCACACTCACACACACTCACACTCACACACACTCACACTCACACACACTCACACTCACACACACTCACACACACACACACTCACACACACACACTCACACACACACACTCACACACACACACTCACACACACACACACACCCACGCGCGCGCGCGCGCGTCACATTATATAATATTAATCAAAAATGATCGTTGCAGGTGCAACTTCTTACGAATACCTACTCGATCCACGTGATGGCAACCCAGCCCCGTGTATTTCCTTCCGTGAATCGGCCAGACGACGGCTGTTGATCGGGGAGGACGATCTAGAGTGGGAGCGTACATTACTAGAATGCAGTACCACCAATGTTCCAGGACAAGTGAGGAAAATATACTGCTACTTGGTAACGTATTCGAATGTTGTAGGACCGAGAGGACTCTACGACAAATTCAGAGAACACTTCATGGAGGACTACGTTCGCCGAGGACTCTCTGAATATGAAGCTGAAAAAAGAGCTTTGATGATTTTCAACTGGAAGTATTGCTTTTATTAAATTAAATTTAAAAATAATTAAATTTTAATCGAAATAAATACAAATAGCAAATGTAACGATATTTTAGCGATTTCAAAAGTGTAAAAATCAAAGCTAAACCCGACTCAGTTTGCGAGCGCAGCGAGCAGGCAAGCGAGCGAAGCTAGCTGGGGTGAGCGTTAGCGAGCAGCAGAGTCTTTTTAATATACCAACTGCTTTCTCCATCCATCGCATTCTCATTACCTCAACAACACATCATTCTCCAACCACAACATTCGGCTTATGTATCCTCCTCCTTTCTTCGCGTCATCACTCGATTGTTGCAGTTATTGCATTGTTAATGCATTAAAAAATTTTTTAGTTTTGATTTAAACAATTCCTCACGCTTTCTGCGGGCTTTAGCTTGGTACCCGCAGGTAGTTCCAGCGGAGCGGAGTACTATAAGAGTGGAGTACTAGCCAAATTCTAGTTATATATACTAAATAGGTAAGAAAAACTCGAAAAAAACCCACTAAACGGCAAGCGAGCCAAGCGAGAATTCGCTCAGGGGGCCGGAGGCCCCCTGAGCCCAAACTATCAGACGGGGGTGGCCGAAGGCCGCCCCCTCTACCCGCACCGCCCCCCCTCAAAATCACCACTTTGACAATTTTTTTTTACTAAACTACAACAGACAAAAAATCGCGCTTTTCAAATTCGGAAAGAGCGCAAAAAGTTCTATGGAGCGAGATTTTTTTCGACCGAAAATCGCCGCCCCCGGGGGCGGGACGAAAGAAACAAGAAAAACGTCGACGTTTTTGCGAAAAAAACCTGTGTCTAGGTTTTTTCCTGTCCACATCGTTCATATTACGGCGACAAAAAAAATACACGTTGTAGACTGGAACCTGTCGCGTCCCTTCCTACCTTGCGATTTTTGATTTTTTGCCCCGGGGGCCGGCAAAAAAAATCCAACCACATCGGGGGCGTTTTTCCGAGTTTTCACATTTTTCGCCGTAGCGTCGAGCTGCTGCTTCCGATCGAATCGCGGTTAACGCCGTCACATGCGCCCTCTGAAGGGCCTCCGATCGGTTTTTAGTTTGAGCGTCTGCCGCCTTCCGGGAGGCGGCAATTAAATAAAACAATTTTAAACTTTGCCCCTTAATAACTCCCTTATGCGACGATCTACGACAATTTTTCGAAGGGCAAATTGTAGCCCTTCGCTTGCTCTACTAGAATCATGCACACCGCCCCGCCTCACTTTCCCAACTCGGGGGCGGTGACGGTTCTTAGAAAAAAAGAATTACCCCCAAATTTGGATTTTTATTGTAGGCCAACGGGGCCTCCAAAGAAATATCCGTTTTCGGGGCCGTGTAGGCCGTTAAAAGGGCTTTCCATCGATGTACCCACTTTTTGCCTTGGCCCCATTATGGGGCCCACAATCGACAAAGTTCGCGTCGCGGTCCTCCGCCATTTTGCTCGGCCACATGATGACTCATCGGGCTGAAAAAAATACCCACGCCTAGCCAGAAGACGCCCCTATCACGTGTGCCCTGTGACCTTTTACTGAGACGGCCCGTAGGGCCGTCAAAAATCGCCAAACTTGACCAATTTTTGAAAAATTTATTTTCTCATTTTTATCCAATTTTGCTTAGAAAAAAAATCACCGTTCCCTGTGAGTTTATCGTAGAGGGCTGAAATTTTGATCGAATGTACTCTGGGGTAGTACCTTTTATATGCCCCGGATCGCTTCTTATCTTTTGAATATTTGCTGAAATATTTCAGTTTACGTTGGTGCAGTCTTGAAAATCACGAAAAATTACAATTTTTTTTTTTTTACTTCGGTCCTAATAATAGTAGACCGATGGGAGTTGGTCCATAAATGGGCAATACTAATCTGCATAAATGCTGAAAATTTCATCGTTCCAGCTCTATTAGGACGGAAATTGGTATTTTTTTCTGCGCTTCAAAACCGCTTTTCAGGCTCAAACGGCGAATAAAAAATACATTTTTTATTTTTTAGCTCCGCTATTATTTATTGGACAACAATGACAATTAGATCAATAAATAGGAAATACAAATCTCTATAAATGCTAAAAATTTCATTCACCTACCTCAATTCAGATCGGAAATAGAATTTTTTTTTGCTTTTTAAATTATTTAAAAAAAACAATTTTTATTTTTTTTCCTATAGTATTTAAAACAGTGAAACATTTGCATTTCTACCAATAAATAGGAAATACAAATATGTATAAATGCTAAAAATTTCATTGATCCAGCTCAATTTGGATAGGAGATAGATTTTTTTTCATTATCATATTAATTAACTAAATAATTTATATTTTTTTTTATTGAGTATTTCATACAGTACAATAATAAGAACTGTACCAGTAGATAGGAAATATAAATCTGTATAAATGGTAAAAATTTCAATTATCTAGCTCAAGTAGGACCGGAGCAATAAATATTTTTTACTTTTTAGCAATTCTGCAAAATTATTTGGCGCTGGCTATCAAAAGCCATGAGTGGGAAAAGGACAGACTTATGCGGGTTTCAATGTAAAATTTCGAATCAAGGGGTACCCTTTGGATTTTTTAAAAAAAAAAAAAAACTTTTGTTAAAGATATCAAAAAATTCATTATTTTTTTCTATGACGTTTTTATAGCAAATGTTTTATTTTTCTCAACCGGAAGTATTTTTTTTTAATAGGACCCAGTCCTTGCGTTTTGACTTTAAAAAAATCGTAGCTCCTTTACCTTTTATCGTGGAACGTTGAAACTTTGCACGCGTGTACTAGACACTGGGGCCTACAATCTGTGCAGCCCCCATCCCTCCACCTCTTCGTTCCGCCGAGATATGATTTTTTTTATTAATTTAAATTTAAAAATAATTTAATTTTAATCGAAATAAATACAAATAGCAAATGTTACGATATTTTAGCGATTTCAAAATTGTAAAAATCAAAGCCAAGCCCGATTCAGTTTGCGAGCGCAGCGAGCAGGCAAGCGAGCGAAGCGAGCTGGGGTGAGCGTTAGCGAGCAGCAGAGTCCTTTTAATATACAAACTGCTTTCTCCATCCATCGCATTCTCATTACTTCAACAACACATCATTCTCCAACCACAACATTCGGCTTATGTATCCTCCTCCTTTCCTCGCGTCATCACTCGATTGTTGCAGTTATTGCATTGTTAATGCATTAAAAAAATTTTAATTTTGATTTAAACAATTCCTTACGCTTTCTGCGGGCTTTAGCTTGGTACCCGCAGGTAGTTCCAGCGGAGCGGAGTACTATAAGAGTGGAGTACTAGCTAAACACTAGTTATATATACTAAATAGGTAAGAAAAACTCGAAAAAAACCGATTTGCCGGCAAGCGAGCGAAGCGAGCTTTGGCGAGGGGGGCCGGAGGCCCCCCGAGCCCAAACTATTAGACGGGGGCGGCCGAAGGCCGCCCCCTCTCCCCACACCGCCACCCCTCGAAATCCCGACTTTGCGATTTTTTGGCGGGAAAACGGGTCGCGCAAAAAAATCGCCGCCTTCACCATCGGATAGAGCGCAAAAAGTTCTATGGAGCGAGATTTTTTCTTGTAAAAAATCGCCACCCCCGGGGGCGGGACGAAAGAAAGAAAAAAAACGTCGACATTTTCGTCAAAATTCGCGAGGGACGGCGAGGTCACTGTCTAAACCGTAAATACTACGGCCACGAAAAAAATACCACCGTGTAGCCACATCATTTCTACAGTGCATAGGCTATAGCAGTCGAAAAAATGTCGTCGGGGGGCCGAGAAAAAAAATAATTACCATTTCGAGAGCTTTTTCGCCGTTTTTCGTTTTTTTCTTCATAGCGCCCAGCTCCGAACTCCGATCGATTTGCGGTTAACGCCGTCGGGTGCGACCTCTGAAGGGCCTCCGATCGGTTTTTAGTTTGAGCGTCTGCCGCCTTCCGGGGGGCGGCAATTAAATAAAACAATTTTAAACTTTGCCCCTTAATAACTCCCTTATGCGACGATCTACGACAATTTTTTAAAGGGCGAAATGTAGCCCTTCGCTTGCTCTACAAGAATCATGCACACCGCCCCGCCTCACTTTCCCGATTCGGGGGCGGTGACGGTTCTTATAAAACAAAAATTACCCCCAACTTTGGATTTTTATTGTGGGCCAACATGCCTCCAAAAAATTATCCGTTTTCGGGGCCGTGTAGGCCGTTAAAAGGGCTTTCCATCGATGTACCCACTTTTTGCCATGGCCCCATTATGGGGCCCAAAATCGACAAAGTTCGCGTCGCGGTCCTCCGCCATTTTGCTCGGCCACATGATGACTCATCGGGCTGACAAAAATACTCACGTCTAGCCAGAAGACGCCTCTATCACGTGTGCCCTGTGACCTTTCACTGAGACGGCCCGTAGGACCGTCAAAAATCGCCAAACTTGACCAATTTTTGAAAAATTTATTTTCTCATTTTTAGCCAATTTTGCTTAGAAAAAAATTCACCGTTTCCTGTGAGTTTATCGTAGAGGGCTGAAATTTTGATCGAATGTACTCTGGGGTAGTACCTTTTATATGCCCCGGATCGCTTCTTATCTTTTGAATATTTGCTGAAATATTTCAGTTTACGTTGGTGCAGTCCTGAAAATCACGAGAAATTTCAATTTTTTTTTTTTACTTCGGCCCTAATAATAGTAGACCGATGGGGGTTGGTCCATAAATAGGCAATACTAATCTGCATAAATGCTGAAAATTTCATCTTTCCACCTCTATTAGGACGGAAATTGGTATTTTTTTTTGCGCTTCAAAACCGCTTTTCAGGCTCAAACGGCGAATTAAAAATACAGTTTTTATTTTTTAGCTCCACTATTATTTATAGTACAACAATGGGAATTAGATCAATATATAGGTAATACTAACCTCTATAAATGCTCAAAATTTCATTCACCTACCTCAATTCAGATCGGAAATAGAATTTTTTTTGCTTTTTAAATTTTTCAAAAAGAACAATTTTTATTTTTTTTCCCATAGTATTTAAAACAGTAAAACATTTGCATTTGTACCAATAAATAGGAAATACAAATATGTATAAATGCTGAAGATTTCATTGATCCAGCTCAATTTGGATAGGAGATAGATTTTTTTTCATTTTCATATTAATTAAATAAATAATTTATATTTTTTTTTATTGAGTATTTGATACAGTACAATAATGGGAACTGTGCCAGTAGATAGGTAATATAAATGTTTATAAATGCTGAAAATTTCAATTATCTAGCTCAAGTAGGACCGGAGCAATAAATATTTTTTACTTTTTAGCAATTCTGCAAAATTATTTGGCGCTGGCTATCAAAAGCTATGAGTGGGAAAAGGACAGACTTATGCGGGTTTCAATGTAAAATTTCGAATCAAGGGGTACCCTTTGGATTTTTTTGAAAAAAAAAAAACTTTTGTTAAAGGTATCAAAAAATTCCTTATTTTTTTCTATGACGTTTTTGTAGCAAGTGTTTTATTTTTCTCAACCGGAAGTATTTTATTTTTTTAGGACCCAGTCCTTGCGTTTTGACTTTAAAAAAATCGCAGCTCCTTTACCTTTTATCGTGGAACGTTGAAACTTTGCACGCGTGTACTAGACACTGGGGCCTACAATCTGTGCAGCCCCCATCCCTCCACCTCTTTGTCTCGCCGAGATATGATTTTTTTTATTAATTTAAATTTAAAAATAATTTAATTTTAATCGAAATAAATACAAATAGCAAATGTAACGATATTTTAGCGATTTCAAAAGTGTAAAAATCAAAGATAAGCCCGATTCAGTTTGCGAGCGCAGCGAGCAGGCAAGCGAGCGAAGCGAGCTGGGGTGAGCGTTAGCGAGCAGCAGAGTCCTTTTAATATACAAACTGCTTTCTCCATCCATCGCATTCTCATTACTTCAACAACACATCATTCTCCAACCACAACATTCGGCTTATGTATCCTCCTCCTTTCCTCGCGTCATCACTCGATTGTTACAGTTATTGCATTGTTAATGCATTAAAAAAATTTTAATTTTGATTTAAACAATTCCTCACGCTTTCTGCGGGCTTTAGCTTGGTACCCGCAGGTAGTTCCAGCGGAGCGGAGTACTATAAGAGTGGAGTACTAGCTAAACACTAGTTATATATACTAAATAGGTAAGAAAAACTCCAAAAAAACACACTAAACGGCAAGCGAGCGAAGCGAGCTTTGGCGAGGGGGGCCGTAGGCCCCCCGAGCCCAAACTATCAGACGGGGGCGGCCGAAGGCCGCCCCCGTCTGCCGCACCGCCACCCCTCCAAATCCCGACTTTGCCAATTTTTTGCGGGAAAACGGGTCGCGCAAAAAAATCGCCGCCTTCACCATCGGATAGAGCGCAAAAAGTTCTATCGAACGAGATTTTTTCTTGTGGAAAATCGCCGCCCCCGGGGGCGGCACCGGCGAAAAACGAAAAAGGGGGGGTCAAAATTTGCAAAAAAAAACCTACGGTCGAAATGTGATCCGCACCGAACATTTCACGAAAGATCTAAAAATACCACAGTGTAGCCGCATCATTTCTACATTGTATAGGCTATAGCAGTTGAAAAAATTTTGCCGGGGGGCCGAGAAAAAAAATAATTACCATTTCGAGAGCTTTTTCGCCGTTTTTCGTTTTTTTTTTATAGCGCCCGGCTCCGAACTCCGATCGATTCGCGGTTAACGCCGTCGGATGCGCCCTCCGAAGGGCCTCCGATCGGCTTTTAGTTTGAGCGTCTGCCGCCGTCCGGGGGGCGGCAATTAAATAAAACAATTTTAAACTTTGCCCCTTAATAACTCCCTTATGCGACGATCTACGACAATTTTTCCAAGGGCAAATTGTAGCCCTTCGCTTGCTCTACAAGAATCACGCACACCGCCCCGCCTCACTTTCCCAACTCGGGGGCGGTGACGGTTCTTAGAAAACAAAAATTACCCCCAACTTTGGATTTTTATTGTGGGCCAACGGGGCCTCCAAAAAAATATCCGTTTTCGGAGCCGTGTAGGCCGTTAAAAGGGCTTTCCATCGATGTACCCACTTTTTGCCATGGCCCCATTATGGGGCCCAAAATCGACAAAGTTCGCGTCGCGGTCCTCCGCCATTTTGCTCGGCCACATGATGACTCATCGGGCTGAAAAAAATACTCACGTCTAGCCAGAAGACGCCCCTATCACGTGTGCCCTGTGACCTTTCACTGAGACGGCCCGTAGGACCGTCAAAAATCGCCAAACTTGACCAATTTTTGAAAAATTTATTTTCTCATTTTTAGCCAATTTTGCTTAGAAAAAAATTCACCGTTTCCTGTGAGTTTATCGTAGAGGGCTGAAATTTTGATCGAATGTACTCTGGGGTAGTACCTTTTATATGCCCCGGATCGCTTCTTATCTTTTGAATATTTGCTGAAATATTTCAGTTTACGTTGGTGCAGTCCTGAAAATCACGAAAAATTACAATTTTTTTTTTTTTACTTCGGTCCTAATAATAGTAGACCGATGGGGGTTGGTCCATAAATAGGCAATACTAATCTGCATAAATGCTGAAAATTTCATCGTTCCACCTCTATTAGGACGGAAATTGGTATTTTTTTTTGCGCTTCAAAACCGCTTTTCAGGCTCAAACGGCGAATTAAAAATACAATTTTTATTTTTTAGCTCCACTATTATTTATTGTACAACAATGGGAATTAGATCAATAAATAGGTAATACTAATCTCTATAAATGCTCAAAATTTCATTCACCTACCTCAATTCAGATCGGAAATAGAATTTTTTTTGCTTTTGAAATTATTCAAAAAAAACAATTTTTATTTTTTTTCCCATACTATTTAAAACAGTGAAACATTTGCATTTCTACCAATAAATAGGAAATACAAATATGTATAAATGCTGAAAATTTAATTGATCCAGCTCAATTTGGATAGGAGATAGATTTTTTTTCATTTTCATATTAATTAAATAAATAATTTATATTTTTTTTTATTGAGTATTTGATACAGTACAATAATGGGAACTGTACCAGTAGATAGGTTATATAAATGTGTATAAATGCTGAAAATTTCAATTATCTAGCTCAAGTAGGACCGGAGCAATAAATATTTTTTACTTTTTAGCAATTCTGCAAAATTATTTGGCGCTGGCTATCAAAAGCCATGAGTGGGAAAAGGACAGACTTATGCGGGTTTCAATGTAAAATTTCGAATCAAGGGGTACCCTTTGGATTTTTTTGAAAAAAAAAAAAACTTTTGTTAAAGGTATCAAAAAATTCCTTATTTTTTTCTATGATGTTTTTGTAGCAAGTATTTTATTTTTCTCAACCGGAAGTATTTTTTTTTATTAGGACCCAGTCCTTGCGTTTTGACTTTAAAAAAAATCGCAGCTCCTTTACCTTTTATCGTGGAACGTTGAAACTTTGCACGCGTGTACTAGACACTGGGGCCTACAATCTGTGCACCCCCCGTCCCTCCACCCCTTCGTCCCGCCGAGATATGATTTTTTTTATTAATTTAAATTTAAAAATAATTCAATTTTAATCGAAATAAATACAAATAGCAAATGTAATGATATTTTAGCGATTTCAAAAGTGTCAAAATCAAAGCTAAGCCCGATTCAGTTTGCGAGCGCAGCGAGCAGGCAAGCGAGCGAAGCGAGCTGGGGTGAGCGTTAGCGAGCAGCAGAGTCCTTTTAATATACAAACTGCTTTCTCCATCCATCGCATTCTCACTACCTCAACAACACATCATTCTCCAACCACAACATTCGGCTTATGTATCCTTCTCCTTTCTTCGCGTCATCATTCGATTGTTGCAGTTATTGCATTGTTAATGCATTAAAAAATTTTTAATTTTGATTTAAACAATTCCTCACGCTTTCTGCGGGCTTTAGCTTGGTACCCGCAGGTAGTTCCAGCGGAGCGGAGTACTAGCCAAATTCTAGTTTATATATACTAAATAGGTAAGCCGAAGTTCAAAAAAACACACTTCCCAAACAGCGAGCGAAGCGAGCTTTGGCGAGGGGGGCCGGAGGCCCCCCGAGACAAAACTATCAGACGGGGGCGGCCGAAGGCCGCCCCCCTGCGCCGCCCCAGACCCGCGAAAATTACGACTTTGCGAATTTTTTGCGGGAAAACGGGTCGCGCGAAAAAATCGCCGCCTTCACCGTCGGATAGAGCGCAAAAAGTTCTATGCGACGAGATTTTTTCCTGTAGAAAATCGCCGCCCCCGGGGGCGGCACCGGCGAAAAACTGAAAAGGGGGGGTCAAAATTTGCAAAAAAAACCTACCGTCGAAATGTGATCCGCACCGAACATTTCACGAAAGATCTAAAAATACTACAGTGTAGCCACATCATTTCTACATTGTATAGGCTATAGCAGTCGAAAAAATTTTGCCGGGGGGCCGAGAAAAAAATAATTACCATTTCGAGAGCTTTTTCGCCGTTTTTCGTTTTTTTTTTATAGCGCCCGGCTCCGAACTCCGATCGATTCGCGGTCAACGCCGTCGGGTGCGCCCTCTGAAGGGCCTCCGATCGGTTTTTAGTTTGAGCGTCTGCCGCCGTCCGGGGGGCGGCAATTAAATAAAACAATTTCAAACTTTGCCCCTTAATAACTCCCTTATGCGACGATCTATGACAATTTTTCAAAGGGCAAATTGTAGCCCTTCGCTTGCTCTACAAGAATCACGCACACCGCCCCGCCTCACTTTCCCAACTCGGGGGCGGTGACGGTTCTTAGAAAACAAAAATTCTCCCCAACTTTGGATTTTCACTGTGGGCCAACGGGGCCCTCAAAAAAATATCCGATATCGGGGCCGAGTAGGCCGTTAAAAGGGCTTTCCATCGATGTACCCACTTCTTGCCCGGGCCCCATTATGGGGCCCACAATCGACAAAGTACGCGTCGCGGTCCTCCGCCATTTTGCTCGGCCACATGATGACTCATCGGGCTGAAAAAAACACCCACGCCTAGCCAGAAGATGCCCCTATCACGTGTGCCCTGTGACCTTTTACTGGGACGGCCCGTAGGGCCGTCAAAAATCGCCAAACTTGACCAATTTTCGAAAAATTTCATCGTTCCAGCTCTATTAGGACGGAAATTGGTATTTTTTTTTGCGCTTCAAAACCGCTCTTCAGGCTCAAACGGCGAATTAAAAATACAGTTTTTATTTTTTAGCTCCACTATTATTTATAGTACAACAATGGGAATTAGATCAATAAATAGGTAATACTAATCTCTATAAATGCTCAAAATTTCATTCCCTACCTCAATTCAGATCGGAAATAGAATTTTTTTTGCTTTTTAAATTATTCAAAAAAAAACAATTTTTATTTTTTTTCCAATAGTATTTAAAACAGTGAAACATTTGCATTTGTACCAATAAATAGGAAATAGAAATATGTATAAATGCTGAAAATTTCATTGATCCAGCTCTATTTGGATAGGAGATAGATTTTTTTTCATTTTCATATTAATTAAATAAATAATTTATATTTTTTTTTATTGAGTATTTGATACAGTACAATAATGGGAACTGTACCAGTAGATAGGTAATATAAATGTGTATAAATGCTGAAAATTTCAATTATCTAGCTCAAGTAGGACCGGAGCAATAAATATTTTTTACTTTTTAGCAATTCTGCAAAATTATTTGGCGCTGGCTATCAAAAGCCATGAGTGGGAAAAGGACAGACTTATGCGGGTTTCAATGTAAAATTTCGAATCAAGGGGTACCCTTTGGATTTTTTTGGAAAAAAAAAAACTTTTGTTAAAGGTATCAAAAAATTCCTTATTTTTTTCTATGACGTTTTTGTAGCAAGTGTTTTATTTTTCTCAACCGGAAGTATTTTTTTTTAATAGGACCCAGTCCTTGCGTATTGACTTTAAAAAAAATCGTAGCTCCTTTACCTTTTATCGTGGAACGTTGAAACTTTGCACGCGTGTACTAGACACTGGGGCCTACAATCTATGCAGCCCCCATCCCTCCACCTCTTCGTTCCGCCGAGATATGATTTTTTTTTATTAATATAAATTTAAAAATAATTTAATTTTAATCGAAATAAATACAAATAGCAAATGTTACGATATTTTAGCGATTTCAAAAGTGTAAAAATCAAAGCCAAGCCCGATTCAGTTTGCGAGCGCAGCGAGCAGGCAAGCGAGCGAAGCGAGCTGGGGTGAGCGTTAGCGAGCAGCAGAGTCCTTTTAATATACAAACTGCTTTCTCCATCCATCGCATTTTCACTACCTCAACAACACATCATTCTCCAACCACAATATTCGGCTTACGATCCCTCCTCCTTTCCTCCCGTCATCACTCGATTGTTACAGTTATTGCATTGTTAATGCATTAAAATTTTTTTAGTTTTGATTTAAACAATTCCTCACGCTTTCTACGGGCTTTAGCTTGGTACCCGCAGGTAGTTCCAGCGGAGCGGAGTACTAGCCAAATTCTAGTTATATATACTAAATAGGTAAGAAAAACTCGAAAAAAAACCACTTAACGGCAAGCGAGCCAAGCGAGAATTCGCTCAGGGGGCCGGAGGCCCCCCGAGCCCAAACTATCAGACGGGGGCGGCCGAAGGCCGCCCCCTCTCCCCGCACCGCCTCCCCTCGAAATCCCGACTTTGCGATTTTTTGGCGGGAAAACGGGTCGCGCAAAAAAATCGCCGCCTTCACCATCGGATAGAGCGCAAAAAGTTCTATGGAACGAGATTTTTTATTGTAGAAAATCGCCGCCCCCGGGGGCGGGACGAAAGAAAGAAAAAAAACGTCGACATTTTCGTCAAAATTCGCGAGGGACGGCGAGGTCACTGTCTAAACCGTAAATACTACGGCCACGAAAAAAATACCACAGTGTAGCCACATCATTTCTACAGTGCATAGGCTATAGCAGTCAAAAATATTTCGTCGGGGGGCCGAGAAAAAAAATAATTACCATTTCGAGAAATTTTTCGCCGTTTTTCGTTTTTTTTTTATAGCGTCCAGCTCCGAACTCCGATCGATTCGCGGTTAACGCCATCGGGTGCGCCCTTTGAAGGGCTTCCGATCGGTTTTTAGTTTGAGCGTGTGCCGCCGTCCGGGGGGCGGCAATTAAATAAAACAATTTTAAACTTTGCCCCTTAATAACTCCCTTATGCGACGACTTACGACAATTTTTCCAAGGGCAAATTGTAGCCCTCCACTTGCTCTACAAGAATCATGTACACCGCCCCGCCTCACTTTCCCAACTCGGGGGCGGTGACGGTTCTTAGAAAATAAAAATTACCCCCAACTTTAGATTTTTATTGTGGGCCAACGGGGCAGTCAAAAAAATATCCGCTTTCGGGGCCGTGTAGGCCGTTAAAAGGGCTTTCCATCGATGTACCCACTTTTTGCCCGGGCCCCATTATGGGGCCCACAATCGACAAAGTTCGCGTTGCGGTCCTCCGCCATTTTGCTCGGCCACATGATGACTCATCGGGCTGAAAAAAATACCCACGCCTAGCCAGAAGATGCCCCTATCACGTGTGCCCTGTGACCTTTTACTGGGACGGCCCGTAGGGCCGTCAAAAATCGCCAAACTTGACCAATTTTCGAAAAATTTATTTTCTCATTTTTATCCAATTTTGCTTAGAAAAAAATTCACCGTTCCCTGTGAGTTTATCGTAGAGGGCTGAAATTTTGATCGAATGTACTCTGGGGTAGTACCTTTTATATGCCCCGGATCGCTTCTTATCTTTTGAATATTTGCTGAAATATTTCAGTTTACGTTGGTGCAGTCCTGAAAATCACGAAAAATTACAATTTTTTTTTTTTTACTTCGGTCCTAATAATAGTAGACCGATGGGAGTTGGTCCATAAATGGGCAATACTAATCTGCATAAATGCTGAAAATTTCATCGTTCCACCTCTATTAGGACGGAAATTGGTATTTTTTTCTGCGCTTCAAAACCGCTTTTCTGGCTCAAACGGCGAATTAAAAATACAATTTTTATTTTTTAGCTCCACTATTATTTGTGGTACAACAATGGGAATTAGATCAATAAATAGGTAATACTAATCGCTATAAATGCTAAAAATTTCATTCACCTACCTCAATTCAGTTCGGAAATAGAATTTTTTTTGCTTTTTAAATTATTTAAAAAAAACAATTTTTATTTTTTTTCCTATAGTATTTAAAACAGTGAAACATTTGCATTTCTACCAATAAATAGAAAATACAAATATGTATAAATGCTGAAAATTTCATTGATCCAGCTCAATTTGGATAGGAGATAGATTTTTTTTCATTTTCATATTAATTAAATAAATAATTTATATTTTTTTTTATTGAGTATTTGATACAGTACAATAATGGGAACTGTACCAGTAGATAGGTAATATAAATGTGTATAAATGCTGAAAATTTCAATTATCTAGCTCAAATAGGACCGGAGCAATAAATATTTTTTACTTTTTAGCAATTCTGCAAAATTATTTGGCGCTGGCTATCAAAAGCCATGAGTGGGAAAAGGACAGACTTATGCGGGTTTCAATGTTAAATTTCGAATCAAGGGGTACCCTTTGGATTTTTTTGAAAAAAAAAAAAACTTTTGTTAAAGGTATCAAAAAATTCCTTATTTTTTTCTATGACGTTTTTGTAGCAAGTGTTTTATTTTTCTCAACCGGAAGTATTTTTTTTGAATAGGACCCAGTCCTTGCGTTTTGACTTTCAAAAAAATCGCAGCTCCTTTACCTTTTATCGTGGAACGTTGAAACTTTGCACGCGTGTACTAGACACTGGGGCCTACAATCTGTGCAGCCCCCATCCCTCCACCTCTTCGTCCCGCCAAGATATGAGCTTTTTTATTTTCATCGATTGCGTTAGTTGATTTTCAAAAAAATTACAGCGCCTTTTCGGGTCCACGTACCGAGTTGAAATTTCGCACAGAGATACTCCCGTATGGGACTTACGATCTGTGCAAATTTCGTTTCGGTTGTTCTTTGTCGAATCGAGTTATGATTTTTTTTTCGTCATTTAATTATTCATCAGAGCGAATCGCCGCAAAATTCCGATTTTCGGTGTTCCCTCTCTCTCATACCAACTAAACCGCTATATAGGACGTATCACTTCCACTCATTGAAATTTTCGATTAAAGGGATGGATACCTTTTGGTTTTTTTGCGGAAAAAAAATTTTTCAACCGACGCCACCAAAAAAATGCTCACCGTCTTCGAGTACGAGTGTGCTAATTTTTTTTTTTTTTTTTGCCTGCGGAAAGTATTTTTTTTTCAATTTCAAAGTTTAGCGGCACCGCGCTCTGTGCTCGCGAATGAAAATAAACCGTGCGCTCAGCTACCACTCCCCAGACATTATGGGGCATCAAGAAGAGTTCCTTTGTGTGTAATCGTCGACGCCCGACACGTTAAGACTATTCGCGAAGCTCTGAGACGTTTAATAAACAAGTTGAGTTTTCGACGAGAGCTGAAAAGTTGTCCCCTTTCGTGCGGGATGTCGACCGGAAGAAGCCGTATTGCGGCTCATTGCGCCACAACCGAATCGTCAGAGCGTCGATAGAGCGGCAAGAGAGGAA
Organism: Philonthus cognatus; assembly: GCA_932526585.2. Taxonomy (NCBI): domain Eukaryota; kingdom Metazoa; phylum Arthropoda; class Insecta; order Coleoptera; family Staphylinidae; genus Philonthus; species Philonthus cognatus. Next base: position 24,547 of record CAKOBO020000013.1, on the reverse strand, counting down.
ACAGGAGGATACATTAGGTTGTGCATTAAAGAAAACCCGGAGGAAATCCGTGCAGAATTCGATTATTTTTGGTGAGTTTTTGAAAAATCAAACATGAAAATTTAACCCCAATTTCTTCGAACTTTGTACGTTGGTGTCGGTCACCGCAGGCCGAATGGGGTCTTCGAATGATTCGATTCCGACGTACAAAGACACGCCCAACACGAATATAACACTCGCGGCGCTCAAAAACGCCGCGATTTAGAAAGTTTCGAGAATGCACTTTTCCATTTTGACGTTTTGTCATCGATTTGACGTCTTGCTAAAAATTGTCGATTTTCATGGAAAATAATCTTCGGTACATCGAAAATGATTTTTTTTTTCTTAGGATTTGCAGGCCTGTCTGGTTGTTTTGATGGATGACGTTGGCGGCCGTTGTTGTCAAACGAAATTCACACGAAATGTCAAGCGGAGTGTGGTTCGAGAGCTGACCCCGAGCAGTCCGTCCCGCTGCACAATTAAAACGTGCGGCCTCCACGTGGTCCACCATATCCTTAATCATCCTTTCAATCACATCCTTTTCAATAATCCTTTTCCCAAATTCCCTTCCATTGAACCTTTTCCTTTAAAAATCCACGTGTATTTCCTATTTCCTATCCCTTGGGGAGGGCAGAGGGCGCAGCAATGGCTGTTTAACTCTGTCCAGATTTTAACCTACGCTTAAGACCTAGATTTAAGATTTCATTACTCATCCCTTCATCCACTCATTTATTCATTCATACATACAATCGACACTCAATAAATTTAAAACAATTTTAATTATTATTTCATAATTACTGTGACTGGTCAACAGAGCTTTAATAGCTAAGGCCATTAATTACGCAAAGAAGAAGAAGAAGAAGAAATGTCAAGCGAATGAATACCTTGTGAAGCTCAATTTTGGTCCGTATTTCGAGAAAATCAACCTCACGGCGTGTTGTGCTATTTGCGGCCAGACGGCCAGAGTACATTTCCCGATGGTGCACTTTTACAGGTAAACAACAACAATTTGCCATCTCTTCGTTCTTTCCCATTGCACACGTTTTTTTTTTTTTTTTCCCCATAAAATTATTATCGGGTATTGATTTTTTTAATTGTAATCCAAACACACCCTTTTCTGTCCGCTTTATCAGCAGTACGAGGCGACAGCCGAGTGCTGCGTCACTCCACACTCCACTCGCAAAACGAGGCGACAGCCGAGTTTTGCACAACATTGATCCCACAACAGTAGCACGGTTTCTTTTCGTTTTATCGTGGAACGTTGAAACTTTGCACGGGTGGACTACACTCAGGGGCCCACAATCTGTGTAGCCCTCATTCCTCCATCTCTTCGTGTGGCCGAGATATGATTTTTTTTTATTTTTGTAAATTGCGTTAGTTGATTTTTTTTTAAATTCTGGCGCCTTTTCGGCTTCACGTACCGGGTTGAGATTTCGCACAGAGATACTCCGGCATGGCACCGACAATCCATCCACGAAAGTTTCGTTTCGACTGTTCTTCGTCGAGTCGAGTGCGAACAGACGACCAGAGTATATTTCCCGATGGTGCACTTTTACAGGTTCAACAACAATTTGCCATCTCTTTGTTCGCCGTTCCCATTGCAAACACGCATTTTTTCCCCATAAAACTATTATCGGGTATTGATTTCTTTAATTGTAATTCAAACACACTCCTTTCTACCCGCATTAACAGCAGCACGAGGCAAAAGTCAAGTGCTGCGTCACTCCACACCTCGCAAAACAAGGATACAGCCGGCCGAGTTTTGCATAACATCGATCCCACAACAGCAGCACAGCGCTTCTTTTCGTTTCGTATCGTGGAACGTTGAATCTTTGCACGGCTGGACTACACTCTGGGACCTATAAAGTGGCAAGATAGAAAAGAGGAGGCAACGGGTCGTGCGTTAAAGAAAACCCGGACAAAATCCGTGCAGAGTTCGATTTTCGGTGAGTTTTTGAAAAATCTAACATGTAAATCTAACCCAAATTTCGAAATTTGTACGTTGGTGATATTCACCGCAGGCCGAATGGGGCCTTCGAATAATTCGATCCAGACGTACAAAGACACGCCCAATGTAAAAATGCCCTTTTCCATTTTGACATTTCGTCGACGATCTGACGTTTCGCTAAAAATTGTCGATTTTCATAGAAAATAATCTTTCGGTACATCGAAAATGGTCACAGTGCCCCCTGTGTTGCATTCATTGAACATTTTGAACTGATTACTTGAATTTTTTGCTAATTTTTTTTCTTTTCTTTTTTTTTTTTCAACATTTCTACGCCTGTGTAAGATCCGGCGTAATTTCGATTTTTTTAAGGATGACTGTTGTCAAACGAAATTTACATGAAATGTCAAGTGAATTCAACCTCTCAAAATCCAACCTCACGACGTGTGAGCTGCTTGCGAATAGACGACCAGAGTATACTTCCCGATGATGGTGCACTTTTACAGGTAAACGATTTGTCACCTCTTCGTTTTTCTCAATTGCACGCACATTTTTTCTACGTCTGCTATTAAAATATTTGCATTCGTTTTTTACGACAGGTGTTGTACTTTTGTCTATAAATGGATTGTTTTTAGATTCTATTATTATATGCACATTTTGATTTGAAGAATCTCCGACGATAAATGCTTGGCCACTAGCTCACACAAGTTTTTATTCAATCAATTTGTAAAATAAGAGAAAGTAAGTAATGAATGTTTATTTTTTTAGTGATATTTCTATATATTTTATTAATACAAGGCGCTCATCGTTATGCAAAGGAGAAATTGATGCAACAAGAACAAAGACTACTAATGTTCTACCCAGCCAATAGAACATTTTCAATTAATTGGTCAATCGCATCAGAAAGTAAGTAAACGTGAAGTAGTTTAAGCATATGTTCTGAGATCGTTTGAGAGAACAATGCATTTTTCTGTCTAATTGTTGAAAATTTAAAAATTATATTATTATTAACTAACCGAATAATAATATATTTATTTAATATCGATGAATTATACAATAGTTTAAACGATTTTTATTTCTACTTATTATTTTATTGTGATTATAATAAAACAAAATAAATTTTTTATTCTTCTTCTTCCTCCTCCTCATCTTCATTCCTACCGTAGTAGTTGTTTATGTTAATTGTATTTTTTTCTTTGAATATATAATTAATTATTATATTTTTATTTTTATTTTTATTACTATTCTTCCTAACTTTTGCACGCGCTACACCTCCTCCCCCTCTGGCTTCTTTTTTACTTTTTCCCTTGCCCCTTTGCCCTCCACCAGCAGCTTGGCTGAAATATTTATTACATGAATGACGACAAGTTGGAAAATAAACGTGTTTGCATTAAATTTCCCTCAACATTATTTAAGAAACAAAAAAAAAAAAAACATGAGAAATTTAATGTCGATTCAGAATTTATTAAATAAACTAATAAAATAAATAAATGCGATGTATTTAAAGGACCAATAAATTATTCATATTCTTATTATATTCATAGTGATTCTTACGTGTTCGATGTCGGATTTTCATCCAGGTCCATTGCTCTAAAACATTTAAAACAAAAACGAATGTATTTCAACAATAATAAAACATTAAATAATAATGATAACAGAATGATATATTGTTCACCTGAAGACACTCAAATATCTCAACAATTGGTTATTTTATAAGAAAAAATCCCTTTATATTTTAGGGAGACAAATTGATCTGTAACGCTATCTATAGAATTAAAGAAAATAAGGATCAAATAAAAGTTGGTTATTTTTATTTATGTTACTTGTAGAATTGTCTGTACGTAGGAACTTTTGTCAACAATAGATCATTTTGCCGTTTTAAAATATGGAAGGTTTATTAAAAACTTTTTCTCATAAAATCGTTGGTTGTTGAGATATTTGAGTGTCTCAAAATGAATAACTCACCCTGAATATATAATAGAATAAATATATAATGATTTCAATAAAACGTAGTATTTATTTTTATCAATATGGAAGAAAATTAATTATTTAGGCAAGAGGTATTCTTACGTGTTCGGGGGGGATTCTTTTGCTGCAGCTGAAGCTTCACCATTTTTATTTGACATTTTTTTTTTTTTCCAATTCTGTAATTGTTATCAAAGTTATTATTGTTGTTGTTGTTGATACTATAACTGTACATTTTCTTTTAGAATCTAACAAAAAGTCATCACAAATGCTAAATTTACACAAAATAGGAAACACTTATCTTTTTTTCTATCAAACAATTAGCAATAGTCAATAAAATGTTGCCCTTTTTTTTTTTTTTTTTTTTTCATTTTTTACGACAATAATTATTATTTGGTCTCAGTTGCAAAAAATGGTGATGTGTCCATCATTGTACTTTCCCCCGTAAATTGCGTATTAAATCACTGTTTAAAGTTTGTAAAGAGGCTAATGAATCACCCTATAGAAAATTGTGTTTGAAAGTTCCCGAAAAACGTTCTTCTTTTTATAACATATTACGAAGTGGTCCTCAATAACTAGATAAAACACACAACTTTTGAAATATCTCAAAAACTAAGAGCGCTATGAGAAAAAGTAAGTGAACAATACATCTTCGTTTTGTTATTATCTACAACTTTTATTTGAAAGAATTTTTTGTTTGGTGAACATTTATTGAAAAAATCTGAAAAAACTGAAAAACGCTAAGAGTAAAGTACCACTTCCGGTTTTCCGATTTTCACCAAAAGCTTTTCAGTTCTTCCGATTGTAACAAAAAGCTTAAGTTTCAAGTTTCATCTCGATACCTTTCGAGGTTTTTGCGGTACAGCGCACACAGACACACACACACACACACACACACAGCCAGACAGACAGACGGACGGACATTTTTCAAAAATGATCTTATTTGACTCGGGGGACCTCAAAACGGATTTTTCCGCTAAAATTTTTGATTCGAAAATTTTCACGAAAACAATACTTTCCCTTCGTATTACATACGGGGGAAAGTAAAAATTATGTAAATACGGGGGCAAATAAAATAACTCACGGGAACTTTCGAACGAACGCGTACTAGATTTGCACGACGTATTTAATCCCAACTGATGTAAGAAAATCATCACTTGGTTGTGAAGACAGCCTATATTTATTTATTTATACAACAACGAAATCACAAGTAAATTCAAATTTCGCAACTATCTAAAAAATGTTTTATGAAATGTGCAAACAGTTCACACTTACGATGACTTTCTTTTATAAATATACAAAAGAAATTACTATATTAAATAGAAAATAAGAAATTTTGATAACTTACCTGTTCAACAAGTTGACAAACAATCAAACAATCACTTTTTTTGCGGGTTTTTATGTTTGACCAATGTGTATATTTGGTTGCCTATAATAGTATACGACGAAAAATGTCCTATACCGTTTCCAGTAAATTAAATATTCGATCAATTAACAACATATTATTTATTACGTAACTCTCTATCATTTATATTTTACATATTTAATATAAACGATTCGTCGAATGTACAATTAATGTGATTACAAACATTTTCAAACTCTACGGTTGGCAATATGTTCATTTGAATATTTATCAGCACAAAGCTAATTTTCGTAAATAAAAGACAACAACAATACGTGATTCCCACATATTGTCCTGTTTTCACATAAATTAGCTTCACGTACTATAAAAATGTAAGTACTAATCAACATTTACAATTAATTGAATTGAACAGTTTGCGTGGTTTCATCTTGATTCTACAATAATAATAAACCCCGCTCCCCCTCCCGCACATGCCAACGTTTTCCGAGGCCTGTAGAAATACATATTGAGATTGGAATGATTGTTATTATTATAATTGTTATCGCACAATCTAGGTATACAAATCAAACTCACTTATATCACATGACGTGTGTGTGTGTGCGTGCGCGCGTGTGTGTAAATTTGGTTGTCTACAATGACATACGAAAAATATCCCATACCGTTTTCCAATAAATCAATTAATAGATTCGTTAACATTTTACTATATAACTCTATTGACAGTTTACATTATTGATATTAACAATTCGTTGAATGTAGAATTAATGTGATTACAAACATTTTCAAACTTTAAGGTTGGCAAAATTTTCATATCAATATTCATCGGCACTAAGTTGGCTAATTTTAATAAACAACAACAAAAAAACAAACGGCAACACGTACATTATTTCATTGTGCCTGCACATCACGGAACAATTTTTTAACACTGCACATTTAACAACGTTTCCTGCTATAAACTGTGAGTACTAATGTACATTTACTCTTTATTTCACATGAGTGGTTTACGTTATTTCATCTTTTTAATAAAAACCATTCATATAGATTCAATAGAATTAACCTCACAATCTAAGTATACACATCAGTTACCAAAAAAACTTACACTATAATATTAATCAACCACGTGCCCGTTAATTTTAACATTTCGTGTACAGAACAGTCGTGATTATCAATATCTTAAAATTATGTATAATCGGCGGATTCACTGAAATGTTCAATTCTTTTGGTTGGCTTTTGCGCCTTTTGTTTGTAAACAACGAAACGACAACACGTGAATATTTTGTTGAAACAATCATGAAAATTGATTGATTTAAATTGGAATAAATATTAATTATTCATAATATCAATGAGTTGAATAAAATTCAATGTTGATTTATATAGACCACTTTCACATGAACATTAAAGAGATTAGAATTTTTAAACATCATCAAAATAATCAGAAGAACAAAAAATATTGGCATTTATAATAAAAGAAATACATTCATTTCAATAAAGCTTCATATTTACTTTTATCAAAACGGGAATAAAATTATTCATTTTATGAAAGAGGTATTCTTACATGTTGTCCTTCGGTTGGTGGTGAGGGCTTGACATGTCTGTTTTTTTGTTTTTTGCTTTCTTCTCAATATATCTGTAATTATTATCAAAAATATTGTTGTTGTTGACACTCTAAACATCGATTTTATTTTTTGAAAAATACAAACTTATCAGCAATATAAAATTCATTCATAATAAGAAACATTTAATACATTTGAATTTGTGTTCAGTATTCCGGCACCGGATATAGATGGCGTTAACTATTCAGATATGTATTTAATAATTTGTTTAAATAAACGTCTCCACATTTCAAAATAACATTAAAATAATCATAATAGAACAATCACTTGCAAAAAAGTTCAACACAAGTTCGAGCTGAACTTAAAACAATGGAAACGGTGCAACTGAGCCTGAGTTATCAAAATACAAAGTCACATATAATCTAAATAGTTGCTTCAAGGCTCTCTTGTGTTTCATTTATTTATGCAATGACGGCATAAAATTCAAAAGTAAACGCAAGTAAAAAGTAAAAATATTTCATTAAATGTGCAAGCAATCTGCACTTACAATTACTCTTTTTTACAAATGTACAAAACAAACAACCACTGTATAAATTAAACTGTTATGATCTTTTCGCTATATTATTGTTTTATATTACAACAATAATTGTGGTTGTATTGTTCACGTTAAATGGAAAATAAGAACTTTCAATAACTTACCTATTTATTCTGTGAGTTGTAACAGCGCAATGAAGCCACGCCGTTTTTTTTTTTTTTTTTGTTACAAACATTTACAATTGAAAAGATTCCAAGAATCGCTGATTCGTTGCGCGTGCGCCCTTCTTCTCAATTATTATAAAATACATTAAATTATTCATTTATCAACACAATAACAATATTAAATGATAGAATAATAATTAAATAAAGTAAAATTAAACATTTATGTAGACATTTAGTGTGTACATTTGGTTGCCTATAATAACATAGGTACATCATAGAGTTAGTATAGTATTATTCTTGGTTTGAGAAAGACTTTTATCTATACCGTTTTCCATTGAAATAAATATTTGATCAATCAACGTTTTGTTGTGTAACATAATTAATTAGTTACATAATTACATAATTAATATTAGTATTACATTTAAAATTAATGTGATTATAAAAATGTTTAAACTCTAAGGTTGGTACTATTTTCATTTCAAAATTTATCACCACTAAGTTGGCTAATTTTTTCTTTTCTAAACAATAAATAAAAAACGACGTTTTTACAAATTACCAAATTCACTCAGACTGTGGTGTTGAGCAATAACATGCATGGTAAATTCAATATTTTGTGTACAGGACCCGTATTCCCGAAATCGGCTTATATTTTTAATTTATATAATTTATATAGTTTCAAGCTTTCGCGGTTAGATGTCACTGATCGCGATTTAATAATTAATTGCAAGCGATTCTTGCAAAATTACACGCATAATCGGCCACTCGGCCCTAATTATATATTAACAAATATATTTATTTATGCATTCGCATATCTAAAAGGTCTATGTTGTCTGTGTTTGAATAAAATTTCATATTACAGTTTTCTGTATTGTCAATGTTGGCAGAAATGTCATTACATTCGCCGCCACAAAGTTGGTATTACGTTTCGTAAAAACGGCAAAAACAAAGTTTGTTTATTCATCGATAATATCTGCTGCGTTTGGTCAACAGAGCTGCTTTGCTGAAGCCAGAAGAAGTTGTTCATCATGACTCGCAAAAAGCCTATAACCCTCTCTAAAAGAAAAACTAGCTGTGGTGAACCCGATGAGGCAAGGTCAAAAAGACAAGATAGGAAGCGACATTCGCAACTCAAGAAGCAAACGACTTCAAACGCAATCGGTAAGTGCCGCTAACCATCATTAAATAGAATTGTTAATTGACTAACGTAGCCAGATTTTAATGTTTACAATGCTGTATAAAGAAATGTTTATTTACACATCTTCAAACTTTACTATACGAATGCATTACAACGGCGTACTGGGACGTCGTTCTAGAAACACAAACGCTTCAATAAAAAGCTGCTGGGATCTTTTTATTGAAGCGTTTCTTTTTTTTCTATGCTATCCAAGTATACATGTGTGTGTGTGTGTGTGTGTGTGTGTGTGTGTGTGGAAAAAAAAACCAAATTAAAACTATTGAGCAAACAATAAATGAATGTATTATGTTAAATAAATTGGAAATAATAATATTTCATATTTTATTTCTAAATATACTAATTTATGGTTTAATTTCAGAATCAGATTCACAGAGATCTGATTCCTCCAACACTAGCTCAACGACCAGCAATACATCCAGTAAGTTACTTTTATTTAACTCTTTTTAATACACAATCTCGAAAGTTTTTAATTAAATCAGTGTTTTCTCCGAAGTCTGTTTGTGCTCGACTGACTAACATTATAAATTAGTGCACATTCATTATCTGATTAAGTCAAAATTCTAGAATATAAGAAAATTATAAATTTGTAATTTCTAAGTTAACTTAAATATGTGATTGTGTAGACAATTTGTAAATTAAATTGTTGTATTTTTAAGAATCATAACAAACATTGAATCATCATTCATATTTGAAGGTATCATCAGCTTTTACATATATTTTTTATAAAAAGTAGAAACATTTTTCATAATATACAAATGCACATTATTTATTTTATGTCGTAACTCTTCACTTTCTATGTTTTCAGGAAACAA
>CAKOBO020000013.1:0-10000 GCA_932526585.2 Philonthus cognatus | reverse complement strand
CTCACACACTCACACACTCACACACTCACACACTCACACACTCACACACTCACACACTCACACACTCACACACTCACACACTCACACACTCACACACGCACACACTCACACACTCACACACTCACACACTCACACACTCACACACTCACACACTCACACACTCACACACTCACACACTCACACACTCACACACTCACACACTCACACACTCACACACTCACACACTCACACACTCACACACTCACACACTCACACACTCACACACTCACACACTCACACACTCACACACTCACACACTCACACACTCACACACTCACACACTCACACACTCACACACTCACACACTCACACACTCACACACTCACACACTCACACACTCACACACTCACACACTCACACACTCACACACTCACACACTCACACACTCACACACTCACACACTCACACACTCACACACTCACACACTCACACACTCACACACTCACACACTCACACACTCACACACTCACACACTCACACACTCACACACTCACACACTCACACACTCACACACTCACACACTCACACACTCACACACTCACACACTCACACACTCACACACTCACACACTCACACACTCACACACTCACACACTCACACACTCACACACTCACACACTCACACACTCACACACTCACACACTCACACACTCACACACTCACACACTCATCACACACTCACACACTCACACACTCACACACTCACACACTCACACACTCACACACTCACACACTCACACACTCACACACTCACACACTCACACACTCACACACTCACACACTCACACACTCACACACTCACACACTCACACACTCACACACTCACACACTCACACACTCACACACTCACACACTCACACACTCACACACTCACACACTCACACACTCACACACTCACACACTCACACACTCACACACTCACACACTCACACACTCACACACTCACACACTCACACACTCACACACTCACACACCCACACTCACACACTCACACACTCACACACTCACACACTCACACACTCACACACTCACACACTCACACACTCACACACTCACACACTCACACACTCACACACTCACACACTCACACACTCACACACTCACACACTCACACACTCACACACTCACACACTCACACACTCACACACTCACACACTCACACACTCACACACTCACACACTCACACACTCACACACTCACACACTCACACACTCACACACTCACACACTCACACACTCACACACTCACACACTCACACACTCACACACTCACACACTCACACACTCACACACTCACACACTCACACACTCACACACTCACACACTCACACACTCACACACTCACACACTCACACACTCACACACTCACACACGCACACACGCACACACTCACACACTCACACACTCACACACTCACACACTCACACACTCACACACTCACACACTCACACACTCACACACTCACACACTCACACACTCACACACTCACACACTCACACACTCACACACTCACACACTCACACACTCACACACACACACACTCACACACTCACACACTCACACACTCACACACTCACACACTCACACACTCACACACTCACACACTCACACACTCACACACTCACACACTCACACACTCACACACTCACACACTCACACACTCACACACTCACACACTCACACACTCACACACTCACACACTCACACACTCACACACTCACACACTCACACACTCACACACTCACACACTCACACACTCACACACTCACACACTCACACACTCACACACTCACACACTCACACACTCACACACTCACACACTCACACACTCACACACTCACACACTCACACACTCACACACTCACACACTCACACACTCACACACTCACACACTCACACACTCACACACTCACACACTCACACACTCACACACTCACACACTCACACACTCACACACTCACACACTCACACACTCACACACTCACACACTCACACACTCACACACTCACACACTCACACACTCACACACTCACACACGCACACACTCACACACTCACACACTCACACACTCACACACGCACACACTCACACACTCACACACTCACACACTCACACACTCACACACTCACACACTCACACACTCACACACTCACACACTCACACACTCACACACTCACACACTCACACACTCACACACTCACACACTCACACACTCACACACTCACACACTCACACACTCACACACTCACACACTCACACACTCACACACTCACACACTCACACACTCACACACTCACACACTCACACACTCACACACTCACACACTCACACACTCACACACTCACACACTCACACACTCACACACTCACACACTCACACACTCACACACTCACACACTCACACACTCACACACTCACACACTCACACACACACACACTCACACACACACACACACACACACACACACACACACACACACACACACACACACACACACACACACACACACACACACACACACACACACACACACACACACACACACACACACACACACACACACACACACACACACACACACACACACACACACACACACACACACACACACACACACACACACACACACACACACACACACACACACACACACACACACACACACACACACACACACACACACACACACACACACACACACACACACACACACACACACACACACACACACACACACACACACACACACACACACACACACACACACACACACACACACACACACACACACACACACACACACACACACACACACACACACACACACACACACACACACACACACACACACACACACACACACACACACACACACACACACACACACACACACACACACACACACACACACACACACACACACACACACACACACACACACACACACACACACACACACACACACACACACACACACACACACACACACACACACACACACACACACACACACACACACACACACACACACACACACACACACACACACACACACACACACACACACACACACACACACACACACACACACACACACACACACACACACACACACACACACACACACACACACACACACACACACACACACACACACACACACACACACACACACACACACACACACACACACACACACACACACACACACACACACACACACACACACACACACACACACACACACACACACACACACACACACACACACACACACACACACACACACACACACACACACACACACACACACACACACACACACACACACACACACACACACACACACACACACACACACACACACACACACACACACACACACACACACACACACACACACACACACACACACACACACACACACACACACACACACACACACACACACACACACACACACACACACACACACACACACACACACACACACACACACACACACACACACACACACACACACACACACACACACACACACACACACACACACACACACACACACACACACACACACACACACACACACACACACACACACACACACACACACACACACACACACACACACACACACACACACACACACACACACACACACACACACACACACACACACACACACACACACACACACACACACACACACACACACACACACACACACACACACACACACACACACAAACGCGCTCGCTCTTATTTCGTAATGTAATATGTATATTTTCGTAATAATGTGTAATTTGATCCCGTTGTACGATGATAAATTCGACGACCTTCAGAAAAAATAAACTGTTCCGAAACATTTCTTTTATTTTCAGATTTCCAGCGTGTTCGAAATTATGGACTTTGGGAATCAGATATATTTAAAAAGCTCCTAAATAAACCTAAATTTAACTAAAAATCAAAAAATAAAATTCAATGAGTTTACATTAAAGAATTATTTGATATTATTTTTATCTTGATTGTTTTTTTTTTCCTCATAAATTCAATTAAAACTTTGGTATGTACCAAATTTGGTAAATAATTTATATTATTGATAAGTTATACAGACAGTTTTTTTAAAGTATAAATAACTCAATATACAGAATATACTGTACATTTTTCTGGGCTTTTCTAAACTCGAATTTTTACTTCATGCCCCCGCGCACAAAACATTGATTTTACGTGAGGTTCAAATATACTTAAATTTCACAATATTTTAGTGTTTTATACGCGTGGCGCATGAAGTAAAATTTCGAGTTTAGAAAAGCCCCGAAAATTTGTCGAGGGTCGCTGCGCGACCCTCGACAAATTTTCACGGGGCTTTTCTAAACTCGAAATTTTACTTCATGCTTAGTCTGGGAGAGGAAAACACTCGTTTAAAGCATCAAATTGAACTCTTTTAAAAACACAACGAATATCTACAGATTTAAAGAAAATAAGGTGAATTTGAAATATGTATACTTTAAAGGAAAACTTCCTGTATATGAACTGTGGTAGACGAATAATAAAATTTATTATCACCACAAAAAGTCTATTCGGAAATATTACTTTTATTTTGAGATTTCAAGCGTGTTCCAAATTATGATATTCGGGAATATATTTTATAAAAACAAATTTACAATGAAATTAACAATTGTAAAATATATTTTCAACGTTTTTAGTTATTTTATATGTTTTTAATAAAAAAAATTGTTAAAATTATTAGATTAATAGATTATTGTTTCAAATATTCATAATTTGTATAAATAAATATTAAAAGTCATTTTACAATGAAAAAATGTAAAATATATTTCCAACATTTTTAGTTATTATATATATTTTTAATAAAAATGTGTTTAAAAATTAATAGATTTTTAATATATTTATGTTATTAAACATTTTTTATTTAAAATGTAGATAAATACAAAAATCTTTTTACAATGAAAATATCAATTTGAAAAATGTTTGATGGGTATTTTAATTGGAATTGATAATTAAAAAACAGAAATTATTTCAATAAAATAGATAAACTATTTACGAATACACAAAACTAAAAATATAGCAATATAGATTCATATAAACATTCATATATACAAAAAAACTAACAAACATTAAAAAACTATATTAAATATACATATAACTGTTTTCTTATTTATTAACGATATTTTAGAAGCAGTTTTTTTGTTTTTTTTTTTGATTCAGTAATAATTATACAGAATTGATCGAAGTGTAACACAAAATCAACAGAATATATTTTAAATAAAAAGCCAACAAATCAACACCTTATCATTTGCTTGTTAAATTTCATGACACTCCGGTTTTTAAAAATGCAATAAATAGCAAAGCTCGGTGTTTATATTTTTACTCTAACCAAATGAATATCATAACTTCCCTGAAATAATTAGGGAAGATAATATTTTAATTTTGAGAAATTAACATTAAAAATGCTACGTTCCGTTTCATCCATTTACACTCTGAATAACGTGTATGAATATCGAATTAACTCTTTTCCTTGACTATTTTCTTTTTGGACAATATTCATTATTTTATTGGGGATAACTTTATAGAAGGGATGAACACTTTTTGATCAGGTTTTCTTAAATCATTTTGAATTATTTTTACTTACCTATTTAGTCTGTAACATAATCCCATCGGTACCTTTTGTAAATGTAATCTGACTAAGAATAAAACCATTGAAATAATTGAATTAATCTGACATACAAAACATTGTAAACTGGAAATAGAGTATTTAATAATTTTTGCAATTACACTTCTCAGAGAAAATCTATTATACTCATTCTATTAAAAGACATCTTGTTGTTTTCTAAATGTTTTTGATTATCATCACTTAACGAGACTTTTCAACATATTTCAATATTTGAGCCAATTATCTCAAATATTATCGATAACACTTGTTTCTGATTCCTGGGACCCTAAAACGTATATTTCCGTACAAAACAAGGTAGCCATGAGGTCGGTAACAATTATTAAAATGTAAAATTTATAATGTTATTACTGTGACTAATTACTTGATTTAACAAGTTTGTTTGTTTCGCAGTTTTTGATAATATTCTCAATTATAAAGTTTCATGATTTTTATATAATTTGTACTTTCTCTATATAACATTTCGTGTATCTCGGGAAGTATTGAGAATATCGAAAAATATTTCTGCTTATTCTTTTTTAAATTATCCCCATGCAGCCGCACGACGGATGCCATAAATTTTAATCCAAAAATTAGGTAACATTTTAGTGCCCGCTGAGTGTTGTCGGTGTTGGTCAAATGGCACACAATAAGCGTTTATAAAATTTCAATCGGAAAAGTACAAGTTGATCATGTAACAATCGTTCAAAGTAAACGGATAATTTAAGTAGTCAGTGCAAAAACCATAAATTTCTGAAACTGTTAATATTTATTAAAAGTATGGTTCATTTAATAAAATACGCATCGTGATTAAAATATATACTGAGTCCATTTTGGGATCTAATTTTTTTCTTTTGCAGAATAAACACTCATGTTGAATTGAATTATTGCAAACACTGACTTCGTAGCAACTACTGTTTTGACGATTTTATTTTCGTATAATCGTTCACTATTTTCAAGCTATATTTCAAATAAAACTGAGGAGAACTCAAAAATAATACCTCGAAAATACTGCTAGTAGGTAAAGAAATGATTTTAATTTTATTGTAATCGCTTTGGTTCAATAAGCGATACAAACTCAAATTCCAATTACATTGGAAATCTTTACATGAAACATACAATGCGCCTTGAAACGGGACACATAGTATATTTAAAACTATTTTAACCCATTAACGGCCAAGCAATTTTAACTCTAACAGTTAATTTTAATTAAAATTCTACACTTCTTTTTATGATTTCTATGAATGACTTATTGCATTACATTCTGTGATTTTTTTCTTTAAATACACATAATGTATACGTAAATTTAATAAAAAGTTAAAAATCATAAATAGTTTATTATTATTATTATTATATTAAAGTGATAATGGATTTTCAAAGAATTAGTGCCTCAACAATGTAATGTATACGCTGTCAATGTTCAGGCATTCGTCGATTTTATATAAAAACGTGCAATATGAAGTTAAGAACGAGTGTATCCACTCCCAGACTAAGCATGAAGTAAAATTTCGAGTTTAGAAAAGCCTGAAAATTTGGCTCGGGCGCGTAGCGAAGCGGAGCGACCGAGCCAAATTAGGCTTTTCTAAACTCGAAATTTTACTTTATGCGCCACGCGTATAAAACATTGTAATATTGTGAAGTATTTATAATACACTTTAAATAACAAAATATTTAAATTTTTCTTGGTACATTTTCAATTCAGGTCAAATAATATAATATATCAAATAAACTTATTTAGTAACTTAATTATCAAAAAATAATAATGTTGCGTGTATGCATCAACGGCGCTTAATGGGTTAAAAACTTCAAACGGTAATAATTCAAAAACTAAAAAAAAATTACAACTGCATTTTGCACTGACCCCTTTAATTAAAAAAGAAACCCTTATCAATCAGTAGATTTGATCTGATCAATAGGATTGATCTGATTAGTTAATAAAATGATAAGTTGATGTATTTGTTTTACTTTTTATCAAAAGTTAAATAGTTTTGTATTTTAAGTTTTTTGTACAAAATAAATAATACATAATGAATTTTACTACGTTCACATATAATTTCATAAAATCTATTCTCTAATAATGCAGAAAATAAAATTGTAGAAGGAAACGCATGAATGAATGTAACACGCATCCTTAGCTCGTTAAAAGAAAAACAAAACGTGTTTTCAAGATTGAAAAATCAACATCTGGAATATGATACAACGAGAAGCGCGGAATAGAGGGAGAAAGAAATTGTCTCTCTCTCACTCTCTCTCTCTGAGACTTGATTTCGCGACATCTGGAGTAAAATAGTCGTAACCGACCGACCGCAGGAAGCCAGACTGGTGTATATAGGCAGCCATATACACCAAGTTGGCATCCGGCGCTCTGCTCTCATTCGCGTGTACCCAAAATTTATATGAGGACTGGCTAACTGGATATATATGAACTGTGGTTATACAGAAAGTTTTTCTTTTAAGTATACAAACCCCAATATGCAGTATACGCTGTAAATTTTCAGATATTCATCATTTTTGAAAAGAGTTCAAATTGAACCTTTAAATGAGTGTTTTCCACTTCCAGATTAAACATGAAGTAAAATTTTGAGTTTAGAAAAGCTTGCAAATTTGGTCTGTTCGCTTCGATACGCGACCAATTAAAATTTTCAGACTTTTCTAAACTCAAAATTTTACTTCATTCACTGATTAAGTATAAAGTTCGAATTATATATATCTTTAGTATAGCTTTACTAGTATATTTTGAACTTCACTTGAAATCAGTGTTATACAGGGTGTCCGTATTTCGACAAAATTTATGGCGATCTTAGTTATTTAAAGAGATAGAGAGTCGGTTAAATTAGGGAAAAGTTGCGTATTTTAGGGCCCACCAATAATCTGGAAACAAATTTGAAATATCTTCTTTTGTTTTCGAGATATCACGATAAAACGGATTTTTTTTAAATTTCGTTTTTATTTTTTTTATTCAAAAACTATTGATTTTGGACATTTAGAACTTTGACATTATAGAGGCACTTTTTAATGAGAAATTTAGTAGAATATTTTATTTTAAGATAACTATAGTATTTACCTGGGAACCATGTTTTTCTTATAGGCGCCATTTTGGATTTTCATATTTTTTGAAAGAATATTTGTTTCTCAATTCAGTTATGTACCACACTCATAATTTATTTTAGATTTGATATTTAAAATTATATTTTCCTTTTTGTATAGAGTGCCTTGGAAGCAATGACATCATATCTATTAATTAACAAAATCTTGACAGTAGTCATTCAATCTTAGCAGTAAAAATTAATTAATAACTGGCAATCTTTTGTAATAATAATAATAATAAGTATCGATTACACCATGTAACAAATGTTTGGATTGTTTCTGTTTATGTGAATGTGAGTAGCGTTTATATTAGATTTTTATTTATATTTTTTACCAATATCACTCTGCTAAAGTATTAGATCTTACGTGAAAATGTTACTTTGAAAGTCGGTTTTTTGCTCATTTAGCTAATGCTTTCAATTTTTTTATAAGCAGAAAAAAGTTTTATTTTAAAATGCTTTTATTAAAAAAACATCAAATCAAAATTGAACTTCTCTCAAAAAAATAAAAAGTTCAAAAGTGGATGGCAGTTCTGCTTTTTCGCTTATGTGACGATAAGTCTTCGAATAATGCACCATATGTTGTCACCCATCATATTACAATTCCGCCCGCCTGCCCTGATAGCGTTTTTCCATCGTAGCTATTTCCTGATGTCTAATTCTGGATTCAGTTGCAATTGATTTTGAGCCCATTCAGCAAACGTATGCTCTTGTTTGGCACCAAACCAAGATTTTTACGCAAAATTTTTCATGTAGTCGAATAAAAAAAGCCAACTACCTGCAAACTTCGACGAATTAGCAAACTTAGATCATCATCAACACTGCCACCAACAGTGGTGATATTTTGTTGGGAACGTGCAGTTTTTGGTCTTGTTTTGGCTTTAATATCAAGCATCGTGAAATGCATTCGAAATTTGTTGATAATTCGGCAAATACATCGCTTAGTTGGGAGATTATGTGCACAATAAAATTCGCAAAATGTCCTATAAATTTGGTTCACTAAACGCTGGTTTTGATACTTAAGAGGGCCAATTTTGCTGGTTATGTGTTGTGTGGGATACGAGATGGCGCAGAAATAGCAAAATTACAGAAAGTAGTTTTTGGTTTATAGTGCCCGCCGAATTTTATCACAACGAATAATAAAAATGATGAGTGCGGAGCGGGTTGTTTGTTTGTTTACATAGTCGTATGAATGAATGAATGGGTATT